>JANFOE010001969.1:0-126648 GCA_025667525.1 Glebionis coronaria
TCTATATTCCAATCATTAGTAAATGACCACTTAATGTGTTGAGTATGTTTAATTATGGTTATCCTATTGTTCCCCTTCTTTATATGTCCAACAAGAAGATCACTCACACATTTGTAATGTGATAAAAGATGAAGCCTTGATGAAGATCATCCTTTCTTCAATATAGTCATATTCATCATTTTGTGTATTTGTATCTTGTGTAGATCTAAGGTATTTGTATATACTTTGATTAGTCTTGTGTGTATCCAAGGTATATGTGTATACTTAGATGTGTCATGTGTTTGTTCTTACTAAATTCTAATGTGATGTAGATGTTAGTTTCTTGTGTGATAGTTCTCACTAAACTACAAAGTGATGTACTTGTAAGAATGAGTGTTTGAGTTCTCACTTAACTAGAAAGTGATCTGAGTGAAGATTGGTTCTAGCTTAGGATTAGAACTTGACATCTAGCCTTGTGCCAGAAAAGAAGATGGGCGACGAATATTGGTTCTAGCTATGATTAGAACTCTACATCTAGCCTTATGTCGGAAAAGAAGATGGGCGACGAAGATTGGTTATAGCTAGGATTAGAACTTAACATTTAGCTTAGTGTCGAAAAACATTGTAAGCAACGTTCCAAGGTTTTCTCCACCAAGAAGTGAGCTTGTGAATATAGTGTAAATCTCGAGTAAAATGTACTCGAGGAGTGGAGTAGGAACGAATAAAGAGCTTCATTGCCGAACCACTATAAATCTTTGGTGTCATTCCTTAGGTTGTTTCTTTCCTTACTCTCTACTTATACTTGTCATTTCATTTAGCATTCTATCATCATGATAACTTGATATAGCAAATGTTTTGAAACATTGTAACTTGGCCTAATCATTATGAAACAAGTTTTCAAGTAAAAGTCATTTCTAATAAGGAACACGTTTTTAACATGAGAAATTATTCAATCCCCCCTTATAGTTTCTACAATTATTCTCAGAGAAACGGTCATACAAAATCTTTGAAATATATTGTGATTCAAAGCTTGAATCGATCTTGTAGAAACTAGAAGGGGGGGGGGGTTGAATAGTTTATCTTCGGTTTATGTCCTAATTAAATCCTTTCAATTAGGTTTGTCTCAAAACTACCTTTTACTTGAAAGCTAGTTGCATAATGATTAGCTTCAATTCTAATGCATTAACAATGATAAATGATTATGGTGTGTGAAGTAATAATGAAAGTAAGTAAAGAGTCAGGAAAGAAATGACCCAATACGAAGACACCAAGATTTATAGTGGTTTGGCAACGAAGCTCTATCTTCGTTCCTACTCCACTCCTCGAGTACACCTTACTCGAGATTTCCACTATATCCACAAGCTCCCTCTTGGCGGAGAAAACATTATAACGTCGCTTACATTATTTTGCGACACCAAGCTAAATGTCGAGACCTAATCTTAGCTAGGAACAATCTACACAACGTCGCCTATTTCACCATTTTACGACACAAGGGTAGATGTCGAGTTCTAATCGAAAGATAGAACCAAAATCACAACGTTGCCTACTTCACCATTTTACGACACAAGGCTAGATGTCGAGTTCTGATCGATAGATAGAACCAATCTTCACGACTCTTAACTTTAAAGGTAAGTGAGAACTCACAAGACACAACCACATGTCACTTTATAGATAAGTGAGAACTCACAAAACACAACCACAAGTCACTTTATAGTTTAGTGAGAACTAACAAGACACAACTCTTACAACTCAATAATTCATATCCAAGTATACACATGTAACTTGGATCTACACAATACAAATCCATGTATACACATATACAATGGATTTACACAAGACTTAATCCAAGTATTCACTAATACCATGGATTAACAAAACTAATCCAAGTATGCAGAAAATACAATGGATCTACATAAGACTCAAATAAAACAAATAATGAACATGACTAGATCTTAGGAAAGGATGATCTTCATCAAGGCTTCATCTTTAATCACATTACAAGTGTGTGAGTGATTTTCTCTTTGGACAAGGTAAAGAAGGAGATCAAGGGGATAATCATATGTAAACATACTTAACACATTAAGTGATCATTTAAAAATGATTATGAATTAGAAAAGAGAAATATGTCATAAAGATTGTCCAAAACGGGTTGTGAAAAATGCAGATTTGATCCACTATTTATAGAAGACAAAGGCCAACGGATCTCTGACCGCGGTTCCTTAATTGTCCTGCAGTTCCTTAATACTAAAGAGCTGCATAGGCATTTAATGAGCCGTGGTAGTAGACTCCGTTCCCTTTTGTCTTTTAGTGGGGAAGTAATATCTGAGGTAAGTGTTTACCTTCAAAGGATATTCCTATGGCATTTGGAATATGCCATATTCAAATTTACATTTTCCATTTTAATAAAATATTTTCTTAAAAAGAAAGTTTATTAAAAAATCTTTTGTCACATTTGACAAAATGTAAGTTTAGGTCTAATCACTTTTATGATCATTAATCATGATTAAGATATGTTAGTGCAATACTTAAATGATTATTAGCTTGATGGTAGTGTTTGTTAGATAATTCGTCTTATGATTGTAGTTGACGTTTAATGTCTTTTTGATTTGTCGTGATCAAAACTAAGTAAGATTAGTTAACACTAATAATATTTTTAGGCATTACTTTGCATTAACAATCTCCCCCTTTTTGATTACGACAAACTATAAACTCATTTATGTAAAATCTAAAATTGTTCGAATTATTAACGAGTTTATCACTATCATTTCTCCCCCTTTGTCGAAGCAAAAAGGTTAGCACAAGTCGGCGAGGAAGAGAAGACGTGACTTTGCTAGAAGCTCCCCCTTGCTTGGGGCACCAAGTGAATGAGCTAAGGTGACATGCTACACAAAGGTTAGTAGAGAGAAAAGAAACACCAATGTATATATAGTTACTACCTACTAAGTAACTTGAGAGGGAGGAAGAAAAGAAATCTCAAATTAGAAGTAAGTATTTGCTTAGCATGTCCAAAGAGGGTGTTTTGACAAAATCAAAGTTCAATTGATAATATGTCAAAGGGTTAGAAACTTACAATTGGTGGAACCACCCAACAACAGTTGTTGGTTTTAACTATGATCTACTCTAAACAATGTGTGAAAAAGAATTGATGGGAAAGGGAATAACACACATAACATTCATATTACAAAAATATAAAGGAACATACAAGAGAAATATTCATGCACACAATATGAATATTTAAAACAAAAAAATAAGCAACATAAGCATAAACTACTCTAGTAGTGATAATCTTCCAAGGTTTGCTTAAGTTTTTATTTGAATCAAATAACTAAAACACAAAGTATGCTTTTATTAGAAAAATAAGACGACGAGGCATCATTCAAAGATTTGTTCATGGGAACAAATACTTTGAGAGGAAGTCGAGTAAGAAGAAATTCAAGAAAATTTAGCTTGTCATACACATGAGCAAGTTTAATTTGTTGAAATAAAAAACAAGCACACGAGCTTCCATGATGCAAAACAAAGTTGTTAGATGGGGGAGGCCCATCAAGATGAGAAGGTGGTGGTGGAGAGGGAGATAATGGATAAGAAATGTTTTCAGAATGCCTAGTGAGATTTAGGAAAGAAGAAAGGTCATCGAGAGGAGGTATTTTGCAAGGTTTAGGTGGTGGGAAGAACTTCTCTTTCTCCGGTAATTGGATCGATTGAGAAAGTCTCATTCCAATACACTATAGGAGAGAAAGAGGATGTCTTGCAAGGTTTGGGAGAAGATGAATGATGATGATCCTTGTCCTTCTTGTTCCAAACGGGTCGAACCAAAAATTTCGGTTTCTTGGAAAGCTTAGAAGAAGGTTTATGTTTAGAAGATTGTGACAAAGAGATGTTAAGGTTAAGATTAGAAGAGTTAGACATTGTGAGGCATGAGAAGAATAACTCCCCAAATAAGAGAATTTAAAGAGAATAGACAAGGCAAATATTTGAAATGAAAACTCAATGTTTCAAAAAGAGTTTAGCCAAAATTGACAAACAAGGAATCTTGAAAAAGACTGTGGTCAAAGAAGAAAGACAAAAAAACGAGTCATAAAATAGACTTTTGTCCGCGATTCTTTAAAAGAACCCACGGTTCCTTATATATAAGGAACCGTGCAAATTTAAGGATCCGCACACAGTGGACTTGAAAATGCAATTTTACAAAGTTTTAAGAAAAAGTAAGACTTTTTCAAAATTTTGCAAATCTTGGATTTTTACCTCTTTTAGCACTAGATTATGCTTTGGTTGCACAAAAGACAACACACTCACAAAGAGTGTCTTGACAAAAGGTGGCAAAATATTTAGATAACATTTTGATCCAATTTTAGTCAAGTTTTAGAGGTTGTCATAGATTAAGGTTCAAATTTAAATAAATTGAGATTGATTAGTGTGAGCACATAGATTGAAACATAAAAATGCTAAATCCATAACACATCTTCATGAGAACTCATGAAGGAAAATAAATACAAGAAATGAAACAACAACTAACTATTGCAAAGTTAGCTAAACTAGTTCTTGATAGATAGTCTTCCTTGGCTTGATTTTTCATTAAAAACATTTATTAAGAAAATCATCATACATCTCCTAGGAGGTGGAGCCATGGAAAACAAGGTGATCGATAAGTCTTGCAATCTCCTATGAAGTCCAAACATCTCCATTATAAGATTTTGAATGATGTAGTTGTTATAGAGGCAACATGGATAATTTGCACCATGGGCTTCTAGAGAACCAAAGAAGTATAGATCACCCATGAAATGGGAAATGGGAACACCTAAAATTAGAGTGTTTAAGGGAGGAGGAGGAAGCATGGTGTCCAATGGTGAGATGGGTAAATTTGGTGGAGTGAATGGAGAGGTAATCAAAGGCTCAACAAAATCATTCACAATTGGTATGATTTGAAGAGGTTGAGCGTTCACATCCAAGAGAGGAATAGGAGTGAAGGTGAGGACAACTCATTCATTCTAGATTGGAATGAAGAGGGGCTAGAACCATAAGAATGGTTGGTACCATGGGTTGAGCTAGTCTTGCATGGTGCAAGAGGTGGTGAGGGTGAAGAAGAAATGAGAATTGGAGAAATCTCATTCTTGGGTGTATGAAAAGATGAAGAACCAATTTTAGGAAACTTGATCTTGATCTTAAGGTTTCTTTTGGATGAGGAGTGTTTGGAGGAATTTGATGATCTTGTGGACATCATGGTTGTGTGTCTAGGTATAGAAGAATTTTAGAGGATGAAGAAGAGGGTCAACCAAGGGAGGTTTAAGAAGGATAAAGGATGATCCAAATTAGTACTGGGTTAAAAATCATTTTGATGAAAAATGAAATTAGGTTGGCTAATTTGGGAAAGAGCTGGTTTTTGAAAAAAGTTTCATCAATGTTTACAAAAATTTAGAGAAAACAATGAAAAGCAAAGATTTTGTAAAGAGCTTGAGGTTCCTTAAATATGATTGTGGTTCTTTATCACTAAGGAACCGTAGGTATTTAAGGAACCGTGGACAGTAGCCTCAGAAAAATAATCCTCCAGCAATTTTCAGTAGCCCAAAATTTTTACAAGTCTATATCAAGCCAAAGTAGATTATAAACCAAAATCTAGAAAGCTTACTAACCCATAAAATGCACAAAGATATGTGAATCGAAACATTGTTCACATAAACATTTAGGGATTAAAATTCTAAGCAATCCAACACAAAGTATTAGTTAGTTAAACACCAAATTCTAAAAACAATAAACATAAAAATGTCTAAAGAAAGGAAATTGTTCAACATTTCAAAACATTTTTACAAACATGGTAATCCTTGTACCATTACCATTGATTCATTTCTTCTTCTTGCCAAATATCTTGATCATCTTCCCAATGCTCTTGATTGCAACCCTTTGCTTCACTCGAAAATCATGTAACTCACTACGTGTTTGAAGGTTTGAGCGATAAACATGCTCAAGACCTAGGTTTTCCGGAAGTTCACTAGTGACATAGTGAGGAGGAGGAACAAGATGGTCTAACCCGTCCATGAAAGTGTTCATGGATGGGGTGGAGTCACTCTAAGAGCCGAATTGAGCACTAGTACCTTCATCACCACCATCACTTGGTGACATAGGAGTGTCCTCATCATCGGACTCTTGTGGGTCACACCTTCTCGTACCACGATCACTTCTCGGCTTTCGTGGTTGTTTATAGGTGTGAAAACACCCATCCTTTTACCACTTAATTATAAAAAAACAAGACCATAACGTGTATTTTATGTCGTAAATATCGGAATTATTCGTGGTTTGTGTTTTTGTTGTGTTTTAGGATCAAAATATGAAAAAGGAAGAAAACACGGGCTTTCACGGGCTTTTATCGAAGAAAAAGACAAAAGACGAAGTCAAAAGATCAAGAGTGCAAAAAGAACGGAAGTCAAAGGCCTATTCTAAAGATTTATCGAAGAAAAAGACTAAAGACGGAAGTTTAACGAAGTCGAAGAACCAAGTCTTATAAAAGAAGAAAATTAGAAGACAAGTTCACTTTATTTATCGACAAATCCCGAGACAAAGTCAAGAATGACGAGTTTATTGTCAAAGACGTAAAGACTAAAGAATGAAAGAAAGAAGGAAGCAACAACATTTCCTCCCCTCCTCCTTTAAATAGAGACCTCAACCTCATTTTTGAGGTGTTAGCTAATTCACCATTAGCTCTCCACTTTATTTTCAAGCACTTTTCATATTGTCATTTTTCATATTTGTATTTCTTTCAAGTTATTCATATAAGTCTTTAATCTTGTTTTGAATCTTTAATCTTTAATTTTTAATTCAAGCTTTTCATAATCAATCTCATTCTACCTTTCTTGTTTGTTTCATCTTCATCTTTTTCATCATCTTTGTTCGTTATGATTTCATGTTCTTTAACCATTTCGTCAACCTTTGTTAGAAATACGCTTTTACGTATATAAGAAGTATCGGTCACTCCACAATATTATTAATGTTGTAATAGCTCGTAGTTAACAAATAGTCATTAGTTGCTTATTAAGTTAAGTAAGAACCGGTCCATGGGCTTGTCATGGACCGGCCCAAGCCCATTGTAAGCTTGGAGTATAAATACCCCTTTCCATCATGGAAAGGGGTTGGTTGTTGTCACTTTTCTAGTTTCATTTATTGAAATAACACATAGTTTCTCTCACTTTCTCTCTCTAACTTTCTCTCTCTAGAAATCAACAAACCCCTTCATAGATTCATAGGTTATCAATATTCTACATTTGGTATCAAGAGCTATGGGGTGATTTAAGGTAGTGATTTGTGTGGTTTTTTAGTTTTTGATTGTATTAGTGTTCTTTAAGAAAAACCATCTTGATTCTTGGTGTTTTTGGTGTTTTTGTGATTGGGATTAGTGGATAAGTATTAGTTTTTACTTATTATTGTTGAAATCACAAAACTTTTTGGGTTATTTGGTCAAAATCTGGGTTTAATCTCTCGTTTTGAGGTCGACTGTTCATCGTATCAAAGTTTCTGATTACCCAGCAAAAGTTCCGAATCAAGAAGTTCCGGATCAAGAAGTTCCGGATCAAGAAGTTCCGGGTCAAGAAGTTCCGGGTCAAGAAGTTCCGGATCAAGAAGTTCCAGATCAAGAAGTTCCGGATCAAGAAAGTTCCGAACCAAGGAAACTTCCGAATCAAGAAAGTTCCGAACCAAGGAAACTTCCGAATCAAGAAGTTCCGGATCAAGAAGTTCCGGATCAAGAAAGTTCCGAACCAAGGAAACTTCCGAACCAAGAAGTTCCGGATCAAGCCAAAAAGTTCCGAACCAAGAACTTCCGAACCAAGAAGTTCCGACTCAAGAAGTTCCGAATCAAGCCAAAAGTTCCGAATCAAGGTAATTCCAAGCCAAATCTTCCGAATCAAACTTCCGAATCAACAAAAAGTTCCGAATCAAGGGTTATTTTGCTTGTTTTTTCGACGATTTTTTAGAGGATTTAATCTTGGTTTCTTACAACAAAAACACAACACAATTCACAAGCTTTACTTCACTGCTCGATCAACCGATAATCTTTGTCTCTTTGAAGTTAACAAAATGAATCCGAATTCAGTAATGCCTCAGATGACATCACTTACGGATATTTCAGTCATTACGAGAACGGATAATCGCCCACCAATGCTCATCAAAGAAGTTTTTGAAGCATGGCAAGGCCGGATGATGTCTTATCTTAAGGGAAAACCGGTTTATGGGAGGCTTATGGTTAAGTCAATCTTAAATGGTCCACTTGACTATGGTACCATTGTGGCTAACAATGTGTCTCGACCAAGAGAATTTGAAGAACTTACACCCGCCCAACAACTTGTTGCCGATGCAGACGAGAAAGCTCTTCAAACAATTCTCCAAGCTCTTCCCCATGACATCTATAGGATGGTAAGTCAGTATACAGTGGCAAAGGATTTATGGGAACGTCTTAAGGTGTTGCTACAAGGCACGTCTCTCACCAAACAGGAAAGGGAATGTCAGTTGTATGACCTGTTTGACAGATTCACTTACAACCCAGGGGAAACGCTTCACGATTATTACTTCAGATTCACCACACTCATGAATGATCTGAATGTATACAATCTGGTGATTGCTCCATTCCAGGTTAACACCAAATTCTTGAATACTTTACCTCAAGCTGAATGGGGTGAGTATATTACCGATGTTAAGTTAACCAGGGATCTTCATAAGTGCAATTTGGATCAACTATATGCTTTTCTTCAGCAACATGAGAAACATGTGATCATGCACCGTTCTCCACGAGGTATGTACCCTGATTCATTAGCTTTGATGGCGAATCAAACAAGCTTGTCTCACAACAACACTCCTTATATTTTGGGACATCAAGCCTATCATCCATCACCTTACATGACACCAGCTTTTCCCCAATACTCGATTTTACCACAACCACCCACCTCACATCAGCAACAATATCGGTTTAGTGCACCCTCATCACAATATGCTACACAACCTCACCCAGCAAGTATTGCACCTTATGCTCAATCTTCATATTCATCTTATCAAGAGAATGTAACATATCCAACAAGCTACGAGGATTTAGGGGATCAACTCCTACCAACAATCAGTTGAGGAATTCATCCAATTCTCGCCAACAAGCTACTATTGAGAATGGCAGGGTAATGGTTCAGCCTATTCAACCATATCAGGGGAGACCTACCACATCAACCACCAATGCTCGCACGGTCAATCAGGCTCCAATGGTCAATCCTGCTCCACGGGCTAATTCCACGGGCAAGTTGCGAATGATTACATGCTACAACTGCAAGGAAGAGGGTCATATGTCCAGGGATTGTAAGAAACCCAAGCGGAGAAGGGATGGACAATGGTTTGCAGAAAAGATATATCTGGTGAATACTCAAGCACAAGGAAGGGAACTTGATGAAGAGGAGCTTGCATTTCTTGCTGATCCAGGGATTGCTGAACAAGACACGGTCACCACACAGAATGCAGCATACCAAGCAGATGATCTCGATGCGTATGACTCAGACTGTGATGACTTTCAATCTGCAAAGGCTGCTCTCATGGCAACTATCTCCAGCTTAGGGCCAGAAAAGAGATCTGAGGTACTTATTAATACCACCGATAATACCACTGATGCTAGTATTCAACCACATCAAGTTGTGCAAGAGAGTGCTGATTCGAATGAATCTTCGGTGGTGAGTATTTCAAACGAGGAGACAAACAATGATAGCAATATCAATGTGAGTCCCCAGACTTTGAGTGCATCACAACCGGGACGCATTTCGCATACGCCTACTCCTGCTCAACAAGATTTGGTCATGGTTCCTGCTACATTACTTAGCCAAATGAATGCTGCACTCTTAGAAACCTTAGCTAAGAATAAGAATTTGTCTGATGAGCTTGCCTTAAGCAATGAGAAAGTTCAAACCTTGGAACTAGTGCCTTCGTCTAGTGTTCTAACTAATCCCGAATATGATCACTTTAGAAACAAACAAATGGGTCACTTGCAAGAAATAGAAAACTTAAGAGCAAATCTGTCTAATGAACTTCAAGAAAAAGAGTTAGTGGTCACTAATTTTCAAAAACTTCAAACGGATTTTGAATCACTCGAGTCTAAGAAGAATGAAATGGAGATTAATGCTACTAATAAGATTAGAAGTCTAGATTACTTGCTGTTAAGACAATACGCTGCTTCTCAACTAGTGCACTTATTTGATGCTTCGTTTAGAGAGTTTAACTTATCACGTCTAAAAGGCCTTCCCCCTAATCCACGGTATGCAAAACAAGCTTTAAGACATAGTCCTAGACTTTATAATGCAACTCAATTAGGATTGGCTTTAGACCCGATTGTTTTTCCCGATGATCGAACAAGTAAGGATCTAGTTGATGAGGATCGGTCATACAATTCTGCAAAATATCCCGAGTGTGATTATTTTAAATTGAATAAGGAGCTTGCAAAAAACGGATTTTAGAATTCGCTTCCATATGGAAAAAGATCTCATAACAGCACCGACCTACATATTAGATGAAGAAAACCCTAGTACATTTCCTACACTTGTCAATATGGAAGGTCCTAAGGAAATTCCAAAGGATCTTCCACCTGTTAGTACTGTATGGTTAAACTTGCAAGAGATTAATCAATACTTTACTAATTTTGACAAGGTCATTTTGGATTGTACGACTTCAAATGGCTTAAATGCCGGAGAATGGGCTTTTGAACATATGAACGAGGTGTTTAAAAATGAGATCAATCCGTTTGTCGAAAGTCTAAAAGGAACTTTTGCATCTCTTAAGGAAAATCTTGTGTTTGAAATTGGTGAAGTTCAAAAAGTGTTTTATGAAATGGACACTGCTTACGAACTACAACTAATTGAAAAAGAAAAGATTTTAACCGAATATGACCGATTCTTGTCTGCAGTAATCTCGTGTGATGTGCTTACTACTGTAAATGTTAATTATTCGAATGAGCTTACATCCGCTATGATTAATTGTGATGATGTGCATATATGTGATGATGTTTGTGATCTCTCTGTAAATGTTGTTGATACTGTAAATGAGGTAGATAATCATTCTTGTCACGAATCTAACGCTGAGTTTTTAAAGCTACAAGATTCTTACAATTTACTTTCAAAACGCTTTAATCAACTAGAACAACATTGTATATCTTTAGAATTAAAACAACAAACTCAAAATGAGGATCTTTTGATATCAAATGGTTGTGAAAACGGTGTTGAGACAAGTGACAAGATGATTGCAATTGTTAAGACATTAGAGGAAGAAATCATGAGATTGAAGAGAGAGGTATAATCAAAGGAAACATTAAAATTGGAACTAGAGGCTGCAGAGTCTAAAAACCAGGTCTTAGAAATTAGACTTTCGTCTGTTCTAGGGGAGATGGATCGAACAAGACAGGGACTATCCGCTCTTTATGGTTCACTAGAAGAACGCTTCGCTTTTAATGCGGCACAACAACAATCTTATGTTGAACAACTGAACCAAAAGTGCGAGGAAATCTCTGATTTGAACATCCTGCTCATTGACAAAAATATGGTTTTGGCCGAGTTAAAGGAGACACTTCTTCTCACCCGACAAGAAGTTGTTGATAACTTAGCTACCGACTCTGCACCGTCCACTAGTGCTCCAACAACCAAGTCAGTAGTGCTTTATAAGAATCCGCTTCATAAGAGAAACCCGGTTACCTACGATGATTATATGAGGAATGCCATTAAGCATGTCGATCTTCTTAGGGATATTTTAGACGATCTTTATGCCTTAGATCCCTCAAGTAGCGACTATTATTCGGCTCATGAATATATTAAGCGAGTTCAATATTGCTTAGCATATTTTCAATACATAGGTACACCAGGTTCTGCACTACTTAATAATAGGCCCATTGCTGTCACTCCATTTAATAAGACTCCAGGAGCGAAACCGTCATTGGCACAATCAAGTAAGACACCTTTCAAATCTGTTGCTAATGTTCCCACTTTGCCTTCTACAGGATTAAAAGAGACTACTAAGGCTAAAGGATCGCCACTCAAGAAAGCTAAGATCAAGCCCTCCACTAGTAGTGCCACAAAGAAGAAAGTAGAAGTTCACAATAGGAATGCTAGTTCAGTTTTAAATAAAAAGAATCATGTTAAGACTAAAAGCTTTGCGCCTGTGCAGCAGCCTAAACCATTCGTGAATTCTGATTTGAATTGTTGGAATTGTGATTGTGGTAAAATTTAGATAACTTGCTTTAGGAAAAACAAGCAACTAAATATGAGCGGTAGGTATCGACGAGTGATTTAGGAAAACCACAAGTAATGACCCAATCACTTAAAAGAGATGAAAGATTCGTTTCCCAAGGAGGTATGGTGTTGTGAATTAACTT
This sequence comes from Glebionis coronaria, assembly GCA_025667525.1. Classification (NCBI taxonomy): domain Eukaryota; kingdom Viridiplantae; phylum Streptophyta; class Magnoliopsida; order Asterales; family Asteraceae; genus Glebionis; species Glebionis coronaria. The sequence goes on from JANFOE010001969.1 coordinate 12,350, forward strand.
GTATGTATTTGAGATTAATATTGAGAAGATGGAATGACGGTTTCTTGGAAATTACACTATGACGTAAAAACGAAAACGTAAAGCCGTAGAAAAACCACAAAAATTAAAAATTATTAAAACCAAAAACAAAATATCAAAAAGGCTAAAAACAAGTCTTAAATAATATAAACAAAGATAAAAATCCAACAAAGATATTTTAAAACCTTTTATTAATTAAATAATTAATTTTAAATGCTAATTAAAGCCCTAAAATTAAATTTAACTAATTCAAAAAGTCTAAAATATGATTTTATTGAATGATCACTTAACTTATATTATTAGAAGACTAAAAAGTAATTTTCTAAAAATTAAAACCTCTTACAACTATTTTTAAAACTCTAAAAATGATAAAAAAATGATTAAAACCTAATTAAACTTAAAATAATTATAAAAATAAATCTAAAAGCTTTAAAAATTATTCTAAAAATGGAAATAGTCCTAATTAATGACAAAGAACCTAGGAAAAATGAAAAAAAAAGGAAAAATAAAATTTTGAAAAATTAATAATAAAATATTATTAAAATAATACTAAAAAATAAAAGTTTATAAAATTTAAAATAAAAAAATCTATAAAAATCCTAAATATTATAACTAAGAGAAAAACACAAATTATAGCTCCTAAACCTTTTTTAATAATTTTATAAAAATCTTTAAAGTTTATAAAAAACCTTAAAATATTATAAAATAAAAAAAATAAATGTTTTTGAAACCAAAATAAGATGTAAACCTCAAATATATTAAATAAAACCTAAAAACTATTTTTCCTAAAAATTAAAACTGTTTTTTCTATTTTTTATGGCTTTTATAACAAACGTCTATTAAATAAATTCTAAAAAATAAACTAATAAAGTGAAAAATATGAAACCAATTTTAAAAAATCTACAAACCTATTACTTACCTAGGAAAAATAAGAAAAGTGAAATAAGCTAGAACAATAAGCTGGAAATAAGCTTAAATGCTACGGCTTATATTAATAAGCAAAAGAGAAAAGTGGTTAAGTAGTTATGGAAACCAAGACTCTTAGTCAAAGTCCCCAGGGCGCGGTGGTGAGTGTGGTGTGGTGTGAACGTGGTGACCAGGGTTCGAATCCTGAAACCCCCCCTTTTTATCACTTAGTTGCGCCGCAACGCTTTTGTCTTGCGCCGCAACTAGTGTTGCAAGAATACCAAGATCTGCAGCTCCTTCAGTTGCGCCGCTGCAGGTAGATCTTGCGGCGCAGCTAACGTGACAGAATGCTTTTGAACACCAAGCAGGTTTGGCTTTTGCCTTGCTTTCTCACAAGTGATTAAAAGGCCAAAGGAGTCGACCTTATGAGCTTATTTGGTGAGGTATTTTGGACAGTAAGGCACTCTTGTGTTCTTTGGAACACAAGAAGTCAACAAATAAGCAAATTCAAACACTTAGAACCAAGAAAATAAGCAAATCAAAAGCACATCAGCCTAATGAAAGTTGCTGAGATGTATAAGCAGATCAGTGGGCTTATATGGCTAGTTTCTAGCAACCTAGTGAACCTTAAGCTACCAAATCATGCACACAAACTCACAAGATGGCATTCAATCCAGAACAAACCTTAAAATACCCTAATCTTCATCAGTAATCCAAGATCAATCACAAAAATTCATGAAAAATAGATAGAATGGTGCTAAGCAGATTTCTAACACACTTAATCCTTTATTAAGCAACAACTTAGCTCCAAACTTGTTCCAAATTAACTCACTACTAACTAACACCCTATCTCAATCCTTTATACCCTGATTAACACCTATTAAGAACACTAATTAAGATTTAAGTCCTGCTAAAACGTATTGCCAAACACCCTTTAAACTGTTGATAAAACGTTTTTAACAAAGAAAAACCTTACAAACCCTATGCAAACTGATCAAACTAGCATTTAAACAAGTATAACAACTCAAACAACATCAATCCAACAGCTTAGAACACATAGATCACCAAATCAATCAAAATTACATGAACTAGCTATTTTATGAACTTTTCAAAGGAACAAGTAGAGTACCTTAGGGCTTTAACATCCAAAGCCCTAGAGGGTGTATAACCCTCCTCCAATCCAACCCGGGTTGGAGCTGAACCAAATCAACAAGCCTTCAACCTGTTGCAATCACAAAACAAGAAAACAACAAAATAATATAACAATATATATTTTTTCTGTTTTCTTTCTTTCTTCTTAAAAACTTTGCAAAACTTTTTTCAAATCTTTCTAAAACGTTTCTATTATACTTAAATCACCAATAAACATGAACTCCTAACACCAAAAACCTTTTGAGAAGATTTTACCAAAATCTCTCAAAATCAAAACCTTAAACAACTTTGAAAATCAAAGTTGCTTAACCAAATAAAAGTGTGGAACTCAGAATTAAGCTTAACACAACACTCAACTTTTAAAAACAATAAAAAAGGAATTACACTTGAATATTTCAAAAACCAAACTTTTTATTTCTTTAAAAAGGTATTACATGTGCAAGCTTAAAAACTGGAACAAAGGGATCACCACAGCTTGGGTCTCCTTTTATAGAGCCTATAGAACATCCTAGAAGCATAAAAACATAAAACCCTAATACATAGAAATTCCAAAATTGCCCTCAAACGTTTTTGGTGCATATGAGCTGTCCATTTGATCTTGAACGTTTATTTTGCTTTGGGAGGAAGCAAATAATCTTAGCCATTCAATTGGGACACGTCATGATGCTTGGGGGCTAAGGAATGATGTGATTGGTGGATTGGGGAATTGGGGGTTTGGTACACATGAGTGGGATGCAGGTTTTTAGGAGTGGGAAAGGTTTGTGAGTGTGTGAATTACTTGTGTGCAAGGTTAATTGAGAATTACCCAAGTAATGAGTAAAATAGAACCTGGGGTAAAAGATGAACAGTAAAAGCTCATTTGATCCGTTTTTAGGGGAAGTTACATGTGTTAGGCGCCCTTTTCTTTTAAATGTTTCCTTTTTGGCAACTATGGTCCTTGTGTTTTGGGTTTTTATGCATATTATGTTTTTCAGCCCTAAATTCGACTTTCCTTCACAAATAACTTCCATGACTTGTCACTTTTGGCTCAAATCTTTTTCCAAAGTGTTTTAAAGGATGAATTTTGCCATTTTGAATATTTCAAGGGCTGTTTTTGAACATTGTTGATCTTCCAAGGTCTTCTTTGTATCTTTACTTCATGAGGGACCATAATTGGCAATTTGAATTTGTTGAGGGACCAATCTTGCCATTTCTTCAAAGTTGAAGGACCTTTTTGCAATTTTGACAAACTTAAGGGACCAAACTTGTAATTATTAATATACAAGGGTTTTAAGTGTCATTTCTTCAATAAATGATGATCAATCTTGTTTTGTCTTCAAGTCTTCAAGGGTATTTGATGAAAATTCCATGATTAGGGCCCGGTTCTTTGTACGGCTTCGTTTCTCGTGTTCGTTTTTCCTTGTATCTTGTGATCTTTTGTCTTTTTCACGATATCCATACCTAAAACACACAAGTAAACAAACACAAGCATATATATGGTATTTTATGACATTTTAATGCATTTAAAGCCCGAAAAGAACGATGAGATCATGTATAAATGCCATCTCATCACTCCCCCATACTAAGCCATTGCCGTGCCCTCACGCAATGCTAGAATAAAGTATCTAAGCATCACCAAAGTTCAATTTTATTAACCTTTATTGAAGAGTAAAAGACTTGCAACATACTACGAGAATGTGTAAAGACATAATGTATGATTTTCATTACCAAAATGTGACTTTTAGGGTCTAAGAATAGAAACAAGTTAATGTCCCTTAGAGTAAATTTCGTCATCCTTGATTGTCATACATTCCATGCTAAGTGCAAAAACAAGATCATTGTTGGTACAAGTCACAATGCTAACACTACTCATACGTCCAAATTGTGTAATACTTTTTCTCCCCGCAATCCTAGTTATTATAAAAGGAAATGGGTTACTAGCATTTTTTATCTAATTGTCATGGATCACAAGTGATTCATATTGACTTATTTGAGTAGTTATTAGTCCGAAAGCAAAGTAGCACGATTTGATCAATAGTTAGCCGAAGGACAAAATCTTTTAAAACGGCTTCTCGTGTATCTCCTTAAGTTCATATCTTGGCATAACTCGTTTCACGATTTGAGACCTTTCTCGGACCGATATTTGGCATGTACTTCATACTTCAAATCTTGGGAAGACGTTCTCGAAATTATGGTCTTCTCTTCATATATTTGGAATTTCTTCACTTGACGTTTTTGAGAGATTCTTCATATAGGACCACGACTTCATCATTTTTCTTCAATCTTTACTTTGGATTTTGATATACAACGATCCGCCTCCTTTTCGGACTTGGATATATTTATCCTCATACCTTGTTAGGGTCTTTTTGGATAGACTTTCTCCATTCTTTAGGGGAGTAATTGCTTCTCGTCGTGTGTCTCGATCCTTCATATTGATTTTGGAACAATGATACTTCACATCATCTTTGGATCTTTAGCAAAAATAGAGCTCCTCATGCCTTGTTAGGGCCTTTTTGGATGATCGCCAATCTTCGCGTCCCGTTTCAATAAGTTATGCCTTGGCTATGAACTCTATTCAACCCCGAGCAACTTTTAAACGATCTTGCGCTAGAGGCTAAGTAACCTTTCAAATCGTACGACCTTACTTATTGCAATTATGATTTATTCCTAATGCATTGATCTTATGGGAAGAAAAAGCCACAATTAAAAACATATGAGTTTTTGAAAGAACACTTTCATGTTCTACGTTTAGCATGATCACTTGTCTAACTCTATCATTTCTCGTTCTTCACTATTTAAAGACCTCTAATTAAAGAGACTCGTGAATACTTAGCCATGCAAGTCAAAATTAAGCCAAATTTGGATTAGCTTTCATTAAGACTATATCAAATCAAAGTTTTGGGTTTTCAAGCCACCTATAGGATCTTGCACTTTCTTGGACTTTTTCAAGTTTAGAGAATGCGTTTTAAAGTTCCCTTGATAAGTGACTTTCTAGAATCAATTATAGGAACTTGCGAAAAGTTCTTGTTCTTAATCCGAATGAATTAAGACTTTCGCGTTTTAAAGCTCCCTATATAAAAGTCTAGCAAAACTTGAATTGAGCGGGTTAAGGAATGTAAATGGCTCCAAATGCCCATCAAGTCAAAAATTAACTCTTATTCTACCCATCGGAAAATATACATTCGTGTCTTAAAAACACTTATGAAAACTAAGAAAAATTTTAAAATTTTGGCCATTTTTAGCCTTATTAGCAAAACAAAACATTGAAAGTTGGAAAATGTGAGGGCGTAGCAAAGCAAGTACCTATTCACCCCCCATACTAAAAGTAAACATTGTCCTCAATGTTTCGAGTCTAAAGGTGGAGCACCCCCATACTAGAGACGAAGAATCGAATGCTTAGGATCTAGCATGGAAAGGGTGATCAACAATATATCAAAAGCCGTTTATTAATTATGCTAAAAGATAATTGTTAGAACAATAAAGGATATGTCATGGATTCGTGAAAAACTTCTTCAAACGAACGATGGAGGTTCACGTAAACGAACACGAGAGTCTTCAATCGTAGACGATGATGATGATCTAGATAACACAATCACAAACAACCACGAGACAACGAGTTGGAAGGGTACAAGTCCCCTTATTAGTGAACATAAAGCATAAAGATAAGCATGGGATCTCCCCCACGAGGCACCTCGTTTTTGATTACCGAGTCATGAGCTCGACTCGATCCCCTCAAAATGTGAACATTTAGGGATATCATGGTGTGGTCAAAGGGGCTTACATGATAAACAAGGCCCAAAAAGCAACCGGTATAAAGGACTAAGTCCTTAGATGATGCAAAATACCGGGGTCGAAGATGGCGTTCTCGTTCTTATGGAAAAAACAATTTAACACCACTCCAACATGTGCCATAAACTCAAAGAGTTTGAAGAAAATAGATGAGAAGTAGAAGGGTGAGACAATTGGTAAGACAAACGTTTGAGCTACTCGAGGTAGACTCGCACCAAGCAAATAGATATAGTTTCCATTTATTGCATCGGTGGAAGACCGAGATTTCCCTTTACATGAAATTCCGGGATCGAATATCTCGTCCTCGGTGGACAAGGATGAGGGAACATAAGGGGTTTCCCCCATACTAGAACCACACAAAACATCGTCAAAAGGAGTAGACGAGTTTGTAGTACTCAAAGCACGCGGTGATGACGGAGTTAGATTTGTAGAAAAATCAATTAAATCACATTTAAGATCTTTTTCTTTGTTATCTTTTAAACTCTCCTTATGAAAACCCTTTTTGATTATGTCGAAAATATTTGGTGTTTCTAAGACGATGTTAGTTACACTAAAAATTCTCACATTTTGAAACCGTTTTGGTTTTGGTGGTGGCAAGTTCTCAAAACGTTTATCGACGAAGAAAACCTCCCCATTGGGGTCAACATATTCATCATCCGAAAGATCTTCCGTAGAAACCGGCAACTTATCAATACTTTTCAAGAACGAATGTGAAGGATTTTTCGATTCAAGTATTGATGGTTTCTTCTTTGTAGGCTTAGCACTCATAACCTCCACCGGCGGAGGAAATGGTAAATTGTTTTTGGAGACATTCCCTAAAACTCTTGGTGAAAATTCTTTGCAAATGACATTGGTCGAGTCACCATGGTTTAAAGTTGCAATAGAATATACATGAGAAAGATTGGAGTTTTGTGTTGCATTGATGACAAGTTCTTCTTCATTGAAACGAAGGGTGATTTTTCGAGCATGAACATCGATAAGTGCTCTTGATGTATCCAAAAATGAACGACCCAAAATGAGAGGAACTTTTCGATCGATGGGAATGTCTACAACGATAAAGTCAACGGGATAGTAAAACTTTCCGACTTTAACGAAAACGTCCTCGGCTACTCCACATGCCATGATCGTAGAATGATCGGCCATCTCGATGGACATGTTCGAAGGAGTAAGAGCCGGAAGCGAAAGCGATTTGAAAATCTCGAGAGGCATTAAATTAATACTAGCACCAAGATCGGCCAAGGCGTAGCATTCCTCCATATCTTGTATAGCACACGGAATCAAAAATTTACCGGGATCACCGACTTTTTGTGGTATGCGGCTTAGAAAAACCGATGAACAACTAGACGATTGTTGTAACTTCTCTTTGTTGTTAAGCATACTTTTGAAGTTTGCGGCGAATCGAGGCATCATGATTAAAGCATCGGCAAAACTTATGTTAAAATGCAAATCACGAAACATTTTCATAAATAGCTCAAATTGATAATTGTTCCTTTCTTGTGCTTTCTCTTTGTTACGTCTCGAAGGGTAAGGTAAAGGTGGTGTGGGTTGGTCATTAGGCAACGGCCTTGGAATCTCGGGTTCCACAATTGGTATTGGTATAACCGTAGGTGTGGTTTGAGCGGTACTTCGTGGGATTGTAATGTGCTCCTTTTCGACCATCACCTCGGGTTCTTTCTCGATTTCCTTCTCCGTAGAAGTACTTGGTCGAGAGATTGGTTCCTTGAAAGTTTTACCACTTCGTGTAGTAATAACCTTCATTTCTCCCTTCGGGTTTGCAATGGTATCACTAGGAAGACCACCCGAAGAAGAGGGCTTACACATGATAGCTTCAAACATCTTAGCCATTCGGTCCTCAAATTTAGATTGCCTAGCATCCGCTTTCAATAACTCTTGCTTAATCTCATGTTGTCCTAATTCCATCTTTTGTTGGTTTTGTTGAAGACGTTGGACATTTCCTTCCATTTTATTTGCATGAGTTTTAAGTTCATTAGCAAGTTCATTTTTAAGCTCGTTTTTCAACTCGGACCTTAAGCTAATCATCTCACGTTGCATATTATCAAATTTAGCATCATTTGCTTTTGCATAATCTAAAAATTCTCCTTGCAAATTTTTCGTGTGAGCATTTTGAAAACCTTGTGTAGTATTTTGAAAATCACGGTTTTGATTTTGATTAGAGATTTGTCCATTTCCACTTTGATAATTCCCTTTGTTGTAATTGCGTGTGTTGCCTTGGTAATTACCTTGGTTGTTGTTTCGATAATTGTTAACATTTTGGTTTGGTGGAGCTTGATTTTGGCGGGAACCTTGGCCGTTTTGGTTGTAAGTTCCCGTTGCTACATAAGCACTCGAAGTGTTACCATCCGCGGTAATGCACTCGGATAAATCATGAGCTCCTCCACACGATAAACAACTCTTAGCAACCGCTTTGACCGAAGCGGAATTGGAAGCTTCTTGAGCCTTCCAATGGGACATTAGATTAGCAAATCTATCAAAAAACCGATTTTCCTCATTAGCTTCATCATGTAAGGCGTTAATGCTACGAGACGATTGTGATGACGATGACGAACCCATATTGGCAACACTCGGTGTGTTACGAGGGCTATAAACCTTAGATCGATTTTCAATGATTTGTAAAGCCTCATTTGTCGTCTTGCACAAAAAATTACCACCCGCGGCGGCATTCAAATAATCTCGTTCATGATCATTAAGCCCATTATAAAAAGTATCAATTTGATGCAATTCCGAAAAATCATGGTGAGGACATTCATGTAACATCTCCTTAAATCGTTCCCATGCCATTGAAAAACTTTCATTGTTACGTTGCACAAATCGTGAAATCTCATTCTTCAAATGTGTTGTTTTCGATGGTGGAAAAAACTTGTTCACAAACTTAGAAACGAGATCGGCCCATGTCAAAATCGAATTTGGCGGTTCTTTCTCGAGCCAAATTTTTGCGGGTCCATCCAACGAATATGGAAACAACATCATCTTAATGGCGTCGTGCGGAACATCCTTGAATTTGCTAGTAGCGGTGAGACGGTTGAAATTCCTAATATGGTAATGCGGGTTGTCTTTCTCATGACCTCGAAATTTGTTCGCTTGTAGCATCGACATTAAACCCGTCTTAATCTCGAAATTCTCCGCAAGGATGGCGGGAATAACAATTGCCTCTCCAAAACCCTCGGTGGGTGCTTGTAGCAACTCCATCATAGTACGATTAGCCATTACGACTTCTTGTTCTATAATAGGTTCAACAATTGGAGGTTCTTCAACAATCAACGATCCTTGATTTGCTTGCTTTTGAAGACGTTTACGAGCTCGTTTAGCTTGGTTACGAGTGATCATAAACTTCACGAAGAATGGGAGGTGAGCAAAGAAGATTCTTTTTGGTTGTTTTGTGGATTTTCAATTTTTTTGTGTTTTTGATGATATTTAATTTTTTTGGATTTTGGTGTATCTTCGTAGACAACAATTTACAAAATCTCTCCTCGAATCAAACTCTTGATTAAAGAAGCCTCAAAGGAATGAAAACGATCACGTGGAGTGAACGCCTTCGAATGACTTTAGAACTTTGGTGAAAACCAAATTGTTCACGAGGGTTTAATCACAAAGAAAACCAAGCAAATATAGTATACGTATTAATACTTTGGGCGGCAAAACCCTCGATTAGCCTTCAATCTCAAAATACTCACAAGCAAGCGGGGAAACGAGGCGGCGCGAAGCACTTAAGAGCCTTTTTCCTTAGGGTATATTTTATAATACCCGCCTTATACCCACCTTATAGTTTGTATCTTTCAAAATCGAGCTTCACGAAAGTATTTATCTATTTTTGCCTTTTCTTTTTGTTTGAGATTCGAATACAATGATCGAGTGATGAAATCCCGAATCAAGGTTGTGTTTTCACACTTTTGGAGATATTGTATTTTGGTTGTGATACTTAATACAATATATTAATAATATTCACAAAGAAAAACCGAGAAAACCGATAATACGTGTTAAGGGAGTTCCACTTAACACAAATACTATTTATGGATAATATCAAAAACAAAATTTTCCAAATTAAGACACGACACACCTCCCCGGCAGCGGCGCCAAAAATGATTGTGGTAAAATTTAGATAACTTGCTTTAGGAAAAACAAGCAACTAAATATGAGCGGTAGGTATCGACGAGTGATTTAGGAAAACCACAAGTAATGACCCAATCACTTAAAAGAGATGAAAGATTCGTTTCCCAAGGAGGTATGGTGTTGTGAATTAACTTGTATGTATTTGAGATTAATATTGAGAAGATGGAATGACGGTTTCTTGGAAATTACACTATGACGTAAAAACGAAAACGTAAAGCCGTAGAAAAACCACAAAAATTAAAAATTATTAAAACCAAAAACAAAATATCAAAAAGGCTAAAAACAAGTCTTAAATAATATAAACAAAGATAAAAATCCAACAAAGATATTTTAAAACCTTTTATTAATTAAATAATTAATTTTAAATGCTAATTAAAGCCCTAAAATTAAATTTAACTAATTCAAAAAGTCTAAAATATGATTTTATTGAATGATCACTTAACTTATATTATTAGAAGACTAAAAAGTAATTTTCTAAAAATTAAAACCTCTTACAACTATTTTTAAAACTCTAAAAATGATAAAAAAATGATTAAAACCTAATTAAACTTAAAATAATTATAAAAATAAATCTAAAAGCTTTAAAAATTATTCTAAAAATGGAAATAGTCCTAATTAATGACAAAGAACCTAGGAAAAATGAAAAAAAAAAGGAAAAATAAAATTTTGAAAAATTAATAATAAAATATTATTAAAATAATACTAAAAAATAAAAGTTTATAAAATTTAAAATAAAAAAATCTATAAAAATCCTAAATATTATAACTAAGAGAAAAACACAAATTATAGCTCCTAAACCTTTTTTAATAATTTTATAAAAATCTTTAAAGTTTATAAAAAACCTTAAAATATTATAAAATAAAAAAAATAAATGTTTTTGAAACCAAAATAAGATGTAAACCTCAAATATATTAAATAAAACCTAAAAACTATTTTTCCTAAAAATTAAAACTGTTTTTTCTATTTTTTATGGCTTTTATAACAAACGTCTATTAAATAAATTCTAAAAAATAAACTAATAAAGTGAAAAATATGAAACCAATTTTAAAAAATCTACAAACCTATTACTTACCTAGGAAAAATAAGAAAAGTGAAATAAGCTAGAACAATAAGCTGGAAATAAGCTTAAATGCTACGGCTTATATTAATAAGCAAAAGAGAAAAGTGGTTAAGTAGTTATGGAAACCAAGACTCTTAGTCAAAGTCCCCAGGGCGCGGTGGTGAGTGTGGTGTGGTGTGAACGTGGTGACCAGGGTTCGAATCCTGAAACCCCCCCTTTTTATCACTTAGTTGCGCCGCAACGCTTTTGTCTTGCGCCGCAACTAGTGTTGCGAGAATACCAAGATCTGCAGCTCCTTCAGTTGCGCCGCTGCAGGTAGATCTTGCGGCGCAGCTAACGTGACAGAATGCTTTTGAACACCAAGCAAGTTTGGCTTTTGCCTTGCTTTCTCACAAGTGATTAAAAGGCCAAAGGAGTCGACCTTATGAGCTTATTTGGTGAGGTATTTTGGACAGTAAGGCACTCTTGTGTTCTTTGGAACACAAGAAGTCAACAAATAAGCAAATTCAAACACTTAGAACCAAGAAAATAAGCAAATCAAAAGCACATCAGCCTAATGAAAGTTGCTGAGATGTATAAGCAGATCAGTGGGCTTATATGGCTAGTTTCTAGCAACCTAGTGAACCTTAAGCTACCAAATCATGCACACAAACTCACAAGATGGCATTCAATCCAGAACAAACCTTAAAATACCCTAATCTTCATCAGTAATCCAAGATCAATCACAAAAATTCATGAAAAATAGATAGAATGGTGCTAAGCAGATTTCTAACACACTTAATCCTTTATTAAGCAACAACTTAGCTCCAAACTTGTTCCAAATTAACTCACTACTAACTAACACCCTATCTCAATCCTTTATACCCTGATTAACAGCTATTAAGAACACTAATTAAGATTTAAGTCCTGCTAAAACGTATTGCCAAACACCCTTTAAACTGTTGATAAAACGTTTTTAACAAAGAAAAACCTTACAAACCCTATGCAAACTGATCAAACTAGCATTTAAACAAGTATAACAACTCAAACAACATCAATCCAACAGCTTAGAACACATAGATCACCAAATCAATCAAAATTACATGAACTAGCTATTTTATGAACTTTTCAAAGGAACAAGTAGAGTACCTTAGGGCTTTAACATCCAAAGCCCTAGAGGGTGTATAACCCTCCTCCAATCCAACCCGGGTTGGAGCTGAACCAAATCAACAAGCCTTCAACCTGTTGCAATCACAAAACAAGAAAACAACAAAATAATATAACAATATATATTTTTTCTGTTTTCTTTCTTTCTTCTTAAAAACTTTGCAAAACTTTTTTCAAATCTTTCTAAAACGTTTCTATTATACTTAAATCACCAATAAACATGAACTCCTAACACCAAAAACCTTTTGAGAAGATTTTACCAAAATCTCTCAAAATCAAAACCTTAAACAACTTTGAAAATCAAAGTTGCTTAACCAAATAAAAGTGTGGAACTCAGAATTAAGCTTAACACAACACTCAACTTTTAAAAACAATAAAAAAGGAATTACACTTGAATATTTCAAAAACCAAACTTTTTATTTCTTTAAAAAGGTATTACATGTGCAAGCTTAAAAACTGGAACAAAGGGATCACCACAGCTTGGGTCTCCTTTTATAGAGCCTATAGAACATCCTAGAAGCATAAAAACATAAAACCCTAATACATAGAAATTCCAAAATTGCCCTCAAACGTTTTTGGTGCATATGAGCTGTCCATTTGATCTTGAACGTTTATTTTGCTTTGGGAGGAAGCAAATAATCTTGGCCATTCAATTGGGACACGTCATGATGCTTGGGGGCTAAGGAATGATGTGATTGGTGGATTGGGGAATTGGGGGTTTGGTGCACATGAGTGGGATGCAGGTTTTTAGGAGTGGGAAAGGTTTGTGAGTGTGTGAATTACTTGTGTGCAAGGTTAATTGAGAATTACCCAAGTAATGAGTAAAATAGAACCTGGGGTAAAAGATGAACAGTAAAAGCTCATTTGATCCGTTTTTAGGGGAAGTTACATGTGTTAGGCGCCCTTTTCTTTTAAATGTTTCCTTTTTGGCAACTATGGTCCTTGTGTTTTGGGTTTTTATGCATATTATGTTTTTCAGCCCTAAATTCGACTTTCCTTCACAAATAACTTCCATGACTTGTCACTTTTGGCTCAAATCTTTTTCCAAAGTGTTTTAAAGGATGAATTTTGCCATTTTGAATATTTCAAGGGCTGTTTTTGAACATTGTTGATCTTCCAAGGTCTTCTTTGTATCTTTACTTCATGAGGGACCATAATTGGCAATTTGAATTTGTTGAGGGACCAATCTTGCCATTTCTTCAAAGTTGAAGGACCTTTTTGCAATTTTGACAAACTTAAGGGACCAAACTTGTAATTATTAATATACAAGGGTTTTAAGTGTCATTTCTTCAATAAATGATGATCAATCTTGTTTTGTCTTCAAGTCTTCAAGGGTATTTGATGAAAATTCCATGATTAGGGCCCGGTTCTTTGTACGGCTTCGTTTCTCGTGTTCGTTTTTCCTTGTATCTTGTGATCTTTTGTCTTTTTCACGATATCCATACCTAAAACACACAAGTAAACAAACACAAGCATATATATGGTATTTTATGACATTTTAATGCATTTAAAGCCCGAAAAGAACGATGAGATCATGTATAAATGCCATCTCATCAAATTGTAATGAATGTATGTTTTCCCAACGTCATGATTTGTGTCTGATTGATCACGTTAATGAAATGAATGCTATTAAGAATGGTCTTGAATGGAAGCCAACGGGTAGAACTCGTGCCCAAGTTGGCTGGCAATGGCGTCCCACTGGTAGGACCTTTACATTAGATGGAAAAATGTGCCCTTTAACTAGGAATGCATCCATTGAGGTTAGGTCTGAGCATCCTTTAGTTAGGAACACTCGCACTCAAGTATGGAAACAGCGCCCTTTAATTAGGTCAGCCCCCACTATAGTGCCTATCAGTGAAGAAAAACCTCAGGATTTAAGCCAACTAGAATCTACACCACCTATTAAGAAAAGGAAGGCTAGGAAATCTAAGAAACCTAGAGTTAGCAAATCTAAGATTATTAAATCTGTACCTGCTAATAACAAGGAACACTCAGATTCCGATACCTCTACATTGTCTTCATGTGGTGATATTTTCAGGTGGTCCAAATCATCCTGTGGTATTTGGACTCCGGTTGTTCAAAACATATGACCGGAAATCGCTCGATGCTCCGAAATTTCGTCAGCAAGTTTCTTGGTACGGTTAAATTCGGGAATGATCATATAGCAAAGATTATGGGGTATGGTGAATATCAGATTGGAAACGTGACGATTTCAAGGGTATACTATGTAGAAGGTCTTGGTCATAATTTATTCTCAGTAGGACAGTTTTGTGATTCCAACCTTGAGGTTGCTTTTCGACAACACACTTGTTTCATCCGCAACTTGGAAGGAAAAGATTTGTTGAAGGGATCTCGTGGTGCAAATCTCTATACCTTGTCCTTACAAGACATGATGGCCGCCTCTCCAGTATGTCTTCTCTCTAAAGCATCTAAGACCAAGTCATGGTTATGGCATCGCAGATTATCTCATCTTAACTTTGATGCTATTAATCATCTAGCTAAAAACGATTTAGTTCGTGGTCTTCCAAAGCTTAAATTTCACAAGGACCATTTATGTTCCGCGTGTTCAAGGGGGAAAAGTACCAAGAAATCTTACAAGCCCAAAGCTGAAGACACCAATCAAGAAAAACTTCATCTTTTGCATATGGATCTTTGTGGGCCGATGAGAACTGAAAGTGTGAGCGGTAAGAAATTCATTCTGGTAATTGTGGATGATTTCTCCAGGTTTACATGGGTTAGATTTCTACGTACAAAGGATGAAGCACCGAAGGCTATCATCACTTTTCTGAAATTCATTCAGGTATGTTTGAATACCACTGTCCGTCGTATTCGTACAGACAATGGTACAGAGTTCGTCAACCAGACTCTTCGTGATTATTATGAAGGAGTTGGTGTGAAACATCCGCTGCACGCACTCCACAACAAAACGGTGTCGTTGAAAGACGGAATCGTACACTTATGGAAGCTGCTAGGACCATGCTTATTTATGCGAACGCTCCATTGTTCTTGTGGGCAGAGGCTATTTCTACTGCATGTTTCACCCAAAACCGTTCTATCCTTCGGAAACGCCATGGAAAAACACCTTATGAGCTTTTACATGACCGTAAACCCGATGTTTCATTTTTCCATGTGTTTGGTGCTCTTTGTTATCCAAACATCAATAGTGAGAACTTGGGTAAGCTTCAACCGAAAGCCGATATAGGTATTTTCATTGGTTACTCACCGTCCAAAAGAGCATACCGAACCTATAACCGTCGTCTTGGCAAGATTGTAGAAACTATGGACGCAGATTTCGATGAGCTGACAGCGATGGCTTCTGAGCAACACAGCTCTGAACCCGCGCTTCATGAGATGGGAACCGGTGCTATTAGTTCCGGATTAGTTCCCAATAATCCTACTTCTACATCATTCTTACCACCATCAAGGCCCGAATGGGATAAACTGTTTCAACCGTTGTTTGATGAATTTTTCGATCCCCCGACTGATGAAGTTCCAGCACCTGTAGTAATTGCTCCAATACCTGAAGTGGTTGCTCAAGCTAATGAACCTTTATCTAATGCATCTACAATTCACATTGAACCGGATGCACCTTCACCAAGTGATTCTCAAACTACACCTGAATCATCACCCCTACTTGTGCCTAATGATGTGGAAGAGGATTCTACTGATCACGACTTGGAATATGCTCACTTGCAAGAGCTTCCTTTCTTTGGTGTAGCGATACCTGAAAACCCTTCAGCCGCGTCTACCTCAGAAGAAGCTCCTTCTATTGTTCACTCCAGACCACCTAGGATTGAAAACCATAGCACTAAATGGACAAAAGATCACCCAATTAGGAATGTTATTGGAGATCTAGATCGACCAGTCTCTACACGCCATCAATTACAAGAGAGTGCACTTTATTGTTACTTTGATGCATTTCTCTCTGAAGTTGAACCCAAAAATTGGCAGCAGGCTATGACCCAATCATCTTGGATTGAAGCTATGCAGGAGGAACTAAATGAATTCCAACGACTTGAAGTATGGGAATTGGTTCCTCTCCCTGACAAGGTCAACATCCTTACTTTGTTATGGGTTTATAAGGTTAAACTTGATGAGATGGGTGCGGTATTAAAGAATAAGGCTAGATTGGTTGCTAGAGGATATAAACAAGCCTTGGGTATAGACTTTGAAGAATCTTTTGCTCCTGTGGCTAGATTGGAGGCTATTAGATTATTCCTTGCGTATGCTGCTCATATGAACATGATCGTCTATCAAATGGATGTGAAGACGGCATTTTTGAACGGTGAACTAAGGGAAGAAGTCTATGTTAGTCAGCCGGATGGGTTCGTCAGTACGCAGTTTCCTAATCATGTGTACAAGCTTAAGAAGGCTCTCTACGGGTTGAAACAAGCTCCACGCGCGTGGTATGATCTCCTGTCAACATATCTCATTTCGGAAGGCTTCTCCAAAGGCAAGGTGGACCCCACTCTATTCACTCTCAAGGAAGGCAACGACATGATTCTGGTACAAATTTATGTTGATGATATAATATTTGCTGCCACTAACATAGAATTGTCAAATCGATTTGAGAAGATAATGTCCACACGCTTTCAGATGTCGATGATGGGAAAAATTTCATTTTTCTTAGGATTACAGATTTCTCAGAATCCCAGAGGCATCTTTATTAATCAATCCAAATATGCTCTAGAATCTCTTAAGAAATATAACTTTGAAAATTGTGACCCCGTGGACACTCCAATGGTGGAGAAATCCAAGTTAGATGAAGATAGCAATGGGACTATTGTCGATCCAAAACTTTACCGTGGGATGATCGGCACCCTTCTATATCTGACTGCTAGCAGGCCTGATTTGCAATTTGCTGTATGCATGTGTGCCCGGTATCAGGCTCGGCCTACCGAAAAGCACCTACATGTTGTGAAAAGGATCTTTCGGTATCTAAAAGGAACACTTCATCGTGGTCTATGGTATCCGAAAGATTCCTCTATTGCTTTAATATCATACGCAGATGCCGATCATGCTGGATGTCAAGACACGAGGCGTAGCACTTCTGGATCTATGCAACTCCTTGGAGATAGATTGATCAGTTGGTCTTCAAAAAGGCAGAAAAGCGCTGCAATATCAAGCACGGAGGCTGAATACATCGCCATGTCCGGTTGTTGTGCTCAAGTCCTTTGGATGAGATCACAATTAACTGACTACGGTTTGGGATTCAACAAAATCCCGATGTATTGTGACAACAAGAGCGCCATTGCCCTTTGCTGCAACTATGTTCAACACTCCCGGGCCAAGCACATAGACATTCGCTACCATTTCATTAAAGAGCAGGTGGAGAACGGAGTGATCGAGCTGTATTTTGTCACTACTGAGTATCAGCTGGCGGATATGTTCACCAAAGCCTTAGATCGAGGACGAATCGAGTTTTTGATCGACAAGCTTGGCATGAAATCATTCACTCCAGCGACTCTCAAAGAGTTGGCAGAAGAATCAGCTGAATAGTCGTGGTAAACTATTCAGAGTATCCTTTGTTCGTGATCATGTATATTATCGTAAATATATAAACCACAAAAGAAAAATACAAAAATATAAAACCAACAAAAATCATAAAAAATATAAAACCTAGAAAAACCATAAAAATTATAAAATCAAGAAAAACCAAAAATATTTTTCGTTTTTAAAACGGGCATGTCTTTTAGTACGGTAATATTTACGGCCTTAGAAATGTCGATCAATATTGACACGGTGCCATAAATAGAGTCCGTATAAAAGTTGTACGAATCAAACTTTTTCAAGATATAAATTGGAAATGCTTTCATCAATATTTGACTCTTTAAACAATGACTACAGCTCTTTAAATAGAAAACGGGTCATCGTTTAAGGGGGAGAAAATATTAAATCATCTTCGTCATTAAATTGATTTTCAAAAGTGATTGTGAAAATTAAGGGCTACATGGTAATTGAGTGGTTTTGCTTTAGAATACGACTTGTGTTCGTTCTAAGTGATAGGCATTGCTTTTAGATATTGGAGATATGCTAATAGATTGCGTTTGCTAAGTTGTGTGTAAGTTAAACAAGGGTTAAGTGAATTGAAAAGTTAGAAACAAAAAGGAAAAGGAGTGAAATTGGAGGGACTTAAGGTGACAATCTATTGAAACTTGTCAAAAATTTTGACCTAGTCAAATATAACCCCCCCCCCCCCCCCCCCGCCCCCTTTTTCCTATCACTGTTTATCTATACTATTGCCGCCATTGTTAAAGCTCTCACACAAGATCAAAAACCTCTCGTTTATTCATCCTATCCCATTCATTCGATTAATAAGTTGATTACATCATATCTTTAACTCTATAAATTCGTCTAATTCATCATTTATATCCATTTAATTGTTTCGGAAAGTAAACATTATCAGATTTAGGGGTCATGCCTTAAAATTAGAAACAATTGATTAGGATTTGTGGTAGGTTTTGTGCGGATTAGCTTTAGATAATGAGGTATTGCCTTAGATTACCTTAGAAATCACAAATGCGCTTAGAATTAACCTTATAGGCTGCGTTTTTGATGTTCCGGATGAACAAGGATAAGAACTTCCGAATGAAGGATTTTTTCTGAAAAAACTTCCGAATGAGGAAGTTCCGAATGAATGACTTCCGAATGAAGGAAGTTCCGAATGAAGAACTTCCGAATGAAGGAAGTTCCGAATGAAGAACTTCCGAATGAAGAAGTTCCGAATGAAGAACTTCCGAATGAAGGAAGTTCCGAACGAAGAACTTCCGAATGAAGGAAGTTCCGAATGAATAACTTCCGGATGAAGGAAGTTCCGAATGAAGGAATGTTCCGGATGAAGGAAGTTCCGAATAAGGAATGTTCCGGATGAAGGAAGTTCCGAATGAAGAACTTCCGGATGAAGGAAGTTCCGAATGAAGAACTTCCGGATGAAGGAAGTTCCGAATGAAGAAATTCCGGATGAAGGAAGTTCCGGATGAAGAACTTCCGGATGAAGGAAGTTCCGAATGAAGGAATGTTCCGGATGAAGAAGTTCCGAATGAGTAAAAGTTCCGGATGAAGAGTTGTTTGATTATTCTTGTTTGCATGCTATATGTACTTGTTGTATTATGTTATGAAATGTGTTATGCTTAGAAGTAAGAATGATATATATATCTATATGTTTTTGTGCATCAACCTTTCATGTCTTATCTTAAGCAGATACAATGACTAATCCAACAGTACAAGCAATCCAAGACTCTAGAGAAGCCGATATTGCTAAAGCATGAACCCTTAAGTTTATACCCAACAACTACCGGCTGAAGCAAATCTCAAAATCCACTCACCATGGATTTAAAGTAGCCATTGCGATCCTTGATCAATCCCATTTTAAGAATGCTTTGAGAAGTAGTGCCTCGGTGCCTTATGAGTATATGTATGAATTTTGGGCTACCAAGGAAATCACTTCAAACAAGATCACCTTCACCATCGACAACAAGCAGCAGACACTCACAGTTTCAGACTTTCGTAAGATTCTTGGTATACGGGACACACCCAAAGGCATGTCATTCTCGAGGGATCCTACTAAAGATGAACTCATGGAGTTATTTGACGCTCTTGGATGTCCGGAAATACGAGTTGCGTCTGAGTTTACGACTGCTAAAGTAGGACAACCTTGGAGAGCATTGATGGGTATTCTCAGTAGATGTCTTACACCAAAAACGAGTGGCCATGATGCTCTGCGCAGTCCTATAATAAACCTGTTCTATGGCATGTACAAAGCTGCAAATGCAGATTATGCATTGTTGATATGGGAAGAATTCACCTTTCAACTCTTCTATAACAAGAAGCTGAAGACAAACTTCTTTCCTTATCCTCGGTTGATAGGTGTGTAAACACCCATCTTTTCTACCACTTAATTACAAGAATAACCGGACCTAAACGTGTAATTTATGTCTTTTATGTCGGAATTATGCGCGGTTTGTGTTTTTGTTGTGATTTAGGACGAAATTATGAAAAGTGGAGAAAACACGAGAATTCACGGGCATTCACGGCTTTTATTGAAGAAAAAGATGAAAGACGAAGTCGAGAAGTCAAAAGTGGAAAAAGAACGGAAGTCCAAGACCAATTCTGAAGATTTATCGAAGAAAAAGTCAAAAGACGGAAGTTTATCAAAAGCCGAGAAACTCAAGTCTATTTTATTGAAGAAATTAAAGACGAGTTCAAAAGATATCCCAAGCCACAAGTCCTTAAAGTCCAAACTTAAAAGAAAGATGAGAAGAAAAGGACTAATGACGCAATTAATGAAGATTAAATGAAGGAAGGACTTAATCTTGCAATTAACAAGAAATGAAGGAGGGGAGGAAGCTTCCTAATCCTCCCCTATATATAGTTAGGATTTGTTAATCATTTGTTTTGTCGGCTAACTTGACAAATTAGCTCTTCCATTTTTAATTACCTTGCACCTTTTATTACTTGTCCAATTTAATTACCTTGTCTTGCACTTAATTACCATTTAATTCAAGTAAGTTTTCCTTTTTAATTCTTGTCAAGCTTTATCTTTATCTTGTTAATCTCATTCTTCCTTTCTTAATCTTGGTGTTGATTTGTTTATGTTCAAGTTTTTTTATTTTTGGTTGATTTGATTAAAGTGGTTTTGATTATCTTGATCTTTATTGTTTGATTTGTTGTTTTGGATTGATTGTTTATTAGTTTGGTTAAATCTTTTTGTTGATTTGGCTAAGTTTCAACTAGATCCGTGCTTTTTATCCTTCCTTGTTCTTAGGCTTACTGCTACTGTATTTCCCAGACTTGAGCCCAGGTTATTCCGAATTGAGGTTTTGTCAGTTGTGGTCTATGCGGAATATCATTTATTCCGAGTAAGGATTTGGCAATCAGGTTTATACGGAATATTATTTATTCCGAGTAAGGCCAAACATTCCGAATAGGCCAAAGTTTCCGCATAGGAAGTTATTCCGAATAGGGTTAACTTTCCGCATAGGACTAGTATTCCGAACAGGCCCTTTTTCCGAATAGACTGGACTTTCCGAATAGGCATCTTTTTCCGAGTAGGGCATTATTCCGAATAGGGACAGATATTCCGAATAGAGCTTTTTTTCCGAATAGGAGGCACATTCCGTATAGGGTCATTCTTTCCGAGTAGACAATTATTCCGAATAGGGCTATCTTTCCGAATAGGTGACAGTTATTCCGAGTAGCATTTATTCCGAATAGGAGATTTATTCCGGATAGGGAATTTCAGTTTTTAGTTTTCTGCCTTTTTATTTTTCCCGCCTTTTTCCTTTATCGCACTTTAAGTTTATTTGCCTTAGTTTAAGATTTAGTTTTAGTTGCGTTTTAAGTTTGCCTTAGTTAGATTTAAGTTTGCGTTATTTACATTACTGCCCTTTAATTTTAGTCGCGC
Organism: Glebionis coronaria; assembly: GCA_025667525.1. NCBI lineage: Eukaryota > Viridiplantae > Streptophyta > Magnoliopsida > Asterales > Asteraceae > Glebionis > Glebionis coronaria. The sequence continues at coordinate 33,931 of JANFOE010001969.1, forward strand.
TTTTAAATACTTGTGCTTTATTTTAATTAGATTTAGATTTATTTTAATTGCACTTTTACTTTAATTGTTTTGCACCTTTTATTTTCAAAACTACAACGACACATCTTTGTTCCACCAAAGTTCAACTGAGTCACACATTAAACATAAAGTTTTTCAATTCGAAGAGATCGGAACAACGAATCTTTTTAATTAGGCAAAAACCTAGTTATCAAATATCAAGCTTATCATTAATTATTTTATGAAGAATGATGCTACTATTGATAGGCGTGCAGCAAGTCTCTATCACACTGAAGAAGCTGATGATACTGTGGATCTGAGGCATGAAGGACCGTTTATTGGTGTGATTCCGGGTCCTATTCCTGATTACCTTCTGTCTGAGAAAATCAAAGGTTCTGCTGATTACAAGCTACTGCAGATAGAAATCAAGAAGCTGAAAGCAAACCTTCAGACTGGAGAAGACTCGTCTACAACGGTTAAGAGTAAAGGTAAACGCAAACAACCAGCTGCGTTACCTGAACCCGAAACCAAGAAGAAGAAGACAGAGGGTAAGAAGGGAAAGGGCAAGGCTGATGAGATGCGTTTACGTGATGAAGAAGATCTTGTTGATCCTGCTCTTGACAAGACAGAGAGAAAAATGCTGAAGATAGCAATTCAAAGGAGTAGGAAAGATACTGGCGGTAGTGGTTCAGGTGCAAGGGTAGATGTTGAGGATGAGTACGTGGAACCAGATGATGTTGATGAGTTTGGGTCACCTGAACATTATTCCACTTCGAAGGAGCCATCAATCCCTATTTCAGCAAGTGTGGAAAAGGAGTCTGTTGCTCCTACGATCATGGTGTCAACTCAACCCTTAGCAACTCAACCTCCACCCATACAACCCTTACCAACCAGACCGGCTTCAACACCATTTCTTCCACCACCTACAATTCCCATCCTTAGTACCGCAGTAACAACCGAGCCTCTTCAATCAACCCAGAGCAGCTCTGCAACATCTACAATGGCTGCATTGGTGATGGCCGAACTGTTGGATAAACATGTGGATACTCACAAACGAGAAATGGATGAACTTCGCCAAGAGTTACAAAGACGAGCTCAAAGTGAAGAAGCATCTAGGAAAGCCCAAGAGGAGATGATTGCTAGGTTCGCTGCAGATATGGAGTTGACTCGAAAAGCACATGCAGAAGAACTAGCTCGGGTTAAGCAGGCTGAGGCTGATAAGCATGCTGCACGTATCACCAGACTTCAAGCGATGAGGGATAAATACAAAGAGCAAAAAGAAGCACTTGAAGCCTCTGTGGAAGAAAGAGTGCAAGAATCTGTTGAATCCATTATGCCTAAACTGCGTGATGAGTTGAAGACGCTAGCAGCTGATAACTTGATGATCAAGTCATCCAATCCTTCAGAATCCGCCTACAAGATTGCTTATGAATTGACGGATTTTGAATTGAAGAAGATCCTTAAGGCTCGTATGGTGGAACTTGGATCATTTGATAAGTCTAGGATTCAACGGGCTCTATACAAATCCCTGAATGACGCTATCATAGAGGATGATAGGTTATTCAAAACGTTTGGAAGTGTGGTACCTTATCACATTCTACCTGAAGAAGAAAGGGAAGAAAGTGAGCAGGAAGAGGGTACTGGTGAAGAGGAAGAGGAAGAAGAAGGAGAAGAAGAGGAAAAGGATGACGATGATGGTGATGATGAGGATAAGGATGAGGATGAGGATGATGATGACGACGATGATGATGATGATGATGGCAATGATGGTGGTGATGGGAATGAGGAGAGTGCTAGGGGTAGTAACGGGGATGACAATCAGGATGATGATGGGGGTGAACAGCCTAAAGAGGGAGACAAGGTTACCAGCTCCAAGAAAACTGCTAAGACTGGAACCAAGTCCAAGAAATATGCAGCACAGAAGGACAAATCAACATCATCGGAATCAAGACGAACTAAGTGGCACCACGATGTGAATGCCACTACAGCGTCATCAGTTCCTGGTACCTCTATCGCTGTATCTTTACCTATTACCACTAACCCCATTAGTTCTGTTGTTGTTGCTCTTGTGATTGCAGAATCAGTAACGGAACCCGAAGCTGCACAACACTCACCAGTTCACGACACTGCCGAAATGCCTGAAACTGAACCAACAGATGTTCGCACTTCTACTCCTCAACAACAAGCACAACAATCTACGGTTCCTGAACCAAGCACACGAGACTGGGCAGACACGTTGGAGATAGACGAGACTGCACCACCACAGGCTTGGATCACGGCAGCAGCACAATATGATCCGATCACAGACACTGACAAAGATGTGTTGTATCTCCGTATCCGAAGTCCGATTGACTTATGTGCATTTTTTGCTCATGAGTATAAGACTTCGGTTACTCCATCCTTGGTGAAGAAAGCGCTGAAAGATAAGAGACTTCGTGCCAAAACCCGGTTAACCCCAATGGAGTTCGAGTATTATGCCGATGAGATCCTGAAGGCTCTGAATACCGTTCAACGGCCAGGACTTCATGAATCAGAAAGAGCTCCACCTCCAATGGATCCTTCTCAAGATAATCAGATTGCTCTTGACTTCTTCGTCACCAATGATCTTGTGTATCTACTGAAGGGGTCATCAAAGTACGCAACCTCCCTGACCTTGCTGAAAGCTGCCAACTGGGGGACAATACCCTTTATCGAGGAAAAGGTAAACCGACTCTGGGTCCCAAAGATAAATCGTAATTATGATATGTATGCTGTCATAGGTGCATCTCATTGGGACGAACGAGTCCGAAGAGCGTACAGGGGTTGCTGCCTAGTCAATTCTGGAAGTATCGTTAGATCCGATATCCGCATCTCCAGCATTTTAGGGTTGAAAACTGAAGCCAAGAATGGCTATTATCATGTGACGGAGATTCGCTTGAAAAGGGAGGATGACAGGGAATACAAAATCCAGCAGGGAGATTTTTCCATCATTCGCCTTGAGGATATCGAAGATATGCTGCTTCTGATGACCCGAGATCAACTCACACATATTCCTCGTGAAGACCTCATTGCTTTGAATACAGCACTTCGTATGTTCACACGAAGCGTTGTCATCAAGTCACGAGTTGAAGATCTTCAGTTGGGAGTCGAAAGCTATCAAAGGAAGCTTAACCTAACCCGTCCAGTGAATCAAGTGCTACCTCAACATGTAGAAAGATATCCCTATACCGGCATTTCTGTCCCGAATTACGGCATTTTCTACTTGAACAGTCGAGGTTTGATGAAGTTTATGAGGGTGGGTGAGCTCCATAAGTACAGTGATGGGACTCTTCTACAAGTCAGAGGAAAGTTGGAGCATCTGAACTCGGGTGGGACTTTGCCAGAGATGACGGAGGATTGGCATCCGGGTTACCGGCAGATGGCGAAGTACGTGATCAAGAAGATTGATCAAAAGCTCCGTGAACGTAGATTGATGAGGAGCTTGGAAAGGTTCGTTGGTGGAAGACCATATCTAGTGCACCACAAGCTACTGCAACGATCCATCTAATGGGTCGTACATTTCAGGTCCACTTTATATTGGTTTTCAATTGTGAATATGTATATTTGTGAATAATGTGCTTTAATGGCTTGATGTAGTGTTAAGGTATGATAATTTTTCAAGAATTTCTCACGAGATTCTAAATCTTTCAAAATATATCATACTAAAGCACTACAACTATCCCTTATTAACTTAAGGGGGAGCAATAACTTGTTCTATGGCCAAACATCGATTTCATTTTTTACCCAAAGACCGGTTAATCCATTCAATATCCCAAATATTAATGGTTAACATTTTGGATAAGGGGAGAAAATGGGATTAAGGAGACGTAAGTGATACTTGGCTAAAAGATGAAAAAGACTTAACGATTATCCAACTTAATATGTGTAAAGCACGTGTTAAGGGGGAGCGTTTTTTGATGAACAAAACACCTAAGGTACAAAACTTTTGATTTCAATATCACAAGTACTTTAGGTGATTTTCAATGATTTTTCATGGTGGCAATTCCTTCCCAAAACACGCTTAATTCACGACGAATGTGGTGTCAAAAGGGTGGTAGGAATAGGTTTAGTCCAATGATTCATCAAAGCCGATGGAATCTTCCCAAGGACAATTCCCTAGATAGAATTAGAAGTCCTAGGAAAGATGGAGAAAGAATGTGAACGTAGCTGAATGCCGACCAAGTACTTAAGCTAGCACTGGAACAATCACAACAAGGTGCTAGTGATGACGTATTGGTAAGCATTGAAGGGGTTGAAGAATGAAAAAGAATTGTAAAGTTAAAGGGTGTAAAGAAAGAAGCCCTCCTTACAACTTTAGGCAGAAACCGGGTCAATACATATGCTATTGAGGTCATTTTTGCTAATGATTCTCGGTATTGAAGAAAGACATCATGGACCCAGTGATGCAATGCACAACCCTTCCCAGCTAACTCAAATATCTCTCAAAAGGTATTTGTTTTAATCACACGGAGATCAACACGTTATCTATTAGTTTATTCACTCCGAATAGACTGGTATTGAAAAGGTGGCACTCCTCTCCAGCCATCGCTCACTAAATCAAAACGCACAATCGAGTCTAGAGCCAAGAGATCATCAAAAGTCTCATTAGGACACTTTCCATTTATTCCTTGCTTTCTCACACACTGTGAAAAGTAAGAGATTTTCATGAGTCCTACGCAATATTCCTGTAATATTGCCAGAACATCCGAGTAATACGTAAGTATTACAATGAAGATGGAAATCCTGCTTGAGCCAACATCAAACAAGCTCATGGTAGGTTACACGTGCGGTTCTTTTAGAACCAATCTTGTGAAAAACTGGAAGGTAACAGTGGTTTAATTCTTAATTGAACTTAAACTCGTTCCAGGCCTCTTCGCATTATCATATGATCTTGCCAGAACACTCAGAGTGACTCTTTATTGACCACAGTGACGAGTGGAAATCCTTCTAGTGTCAACATCAAACAGCACTTGGTAGGTGATGTGCAAGATTCTTTATGAATTGAGCTCGTGACAACTGGAAAGGAACGATGGTGAAAATCTTAATTGAAATTCACTTGTTCCAGGTTTCATGAATTGACGGCTTCAAATCACAAGGATAACTTATCCAAGTGATTCACTCTTTATGTTCGCAGTCAGCTTTGGACGGTCAAATAAAGAGAACGGGTTTACCCGCGAAATCCTGTCAGGAAGTTACTTAATTGAAACTATCCGTCACGGGTACGATATCTAATATCGTCCAACGATCTTCACCGACCGGAGGTAAAATGCTACCGAATTAGAATAAAATATTCAAAGCCATTTTATTCGTGTCGTTGCTGTGTACCTGTTAAAGACGGTGGCGTTGCTGTGTACCTGTTGAAGACGGTGGCGTTGCTGTGTACCAGTGAAGACGGTGGTGTTGCGGTGTACCTGTAGAAGTCGTTCCCACATGCTTATGTTTTTCTGCATCAAAGTTTAGCAAAAATTCAAGAAAGTACAAGATAAAGTCTTCCGCTGTACCAAACTCTGAAACTTTCGAGAATTCAACAAAAAGACATAAGTGTGTGGAACATGGAGTCACGAGAAGGCAAATTCACAAGAGAGGCAAAGATCGCACGTGAAAGGCCAAAGAACAATGCTCTCAAGCCAAAGCCAAAAAGATCAAACCAACATATTCACAACAAAAGAAAGAAAAGAAGAAAAGACTACGAGCTAAAGAATGAAGACTTAGTATAGTATGCTAGGTTTAGAACTTTGTAAACGTGGAGTGACCTCCCTTAGGGGGAGATTGTTAGAAATACGTTTTTACGTATATAAGAAGTATCGGTCACTCCACAATATTATTAATGTTGTAATAGCTCGTAGTTAACAAATAGTCATTAGTTGCTTATTAAGTTAAGTAAGAACTGGTCCATGGGCTTGTCATGGACCGGCCCAAGCCCATTGTAAGCTTGGAGTATAAATACCCCTTTCCACCATGGAAAGGGGTTGGTTGTTGTCACTTTTCTAGTTTCATTTATTGAAATAACACATAGTTTCTCTCACTTTCTCTCTCTAACTTTCTCTCTCTAGAAATCAACAAACCCCTTCATAGATTCATAGGTTATCAATATTCTACAACCTTTCGTCACGTCACATAAAGGTTATAGCTTTTCGCGTTTCTTGATTTCGTGTGTTAAGGTTTTACAAGTTTTATCATTCATCTAGAATTCGTGGTTAGATTCTTGGTATTTTTGTTGGTTTATATTCCTTAAAAAGTTGTGTAAAAAGTGCCAAAATTCGTCTTTCCCCAAGATCCACCTTTTTCGGAAAAGCTGCATTAATTCCGCAATATTTTTAGTATTACGGGATTGAACTCTCCAAAATATTGCGAAATCGAATCGTCTCGTTGGTATTGCGGAATTGAATTCACTTTCGTTATTGCGGAATTGATTCTTCTAAATACTGCGGAATTGTGTCGTTGGGCATATTGCGGAATTGTGTTTGTTTCGAGATATTGCGGAATCATAACATTTCGTTCATTTCGGAATCTTACCATCTTTGCGGAATTGTTTATTTTCATTATTGCGTAATTGTTTATTTTCATTATTGCGCAATTATACCACTTACACATATTGCGGAATCATTCTTTTCCATAAGTGCGAAATCATACCAGTTTAGTGGATTGCGAAATTGTTTAATTTTTATTATTGCGGAATTATCTCATTTTTTGGTATTGCGGAATTGAATCTTTTTTGTTCCAAATTAATTTCAAATTTAATTTTTCGCGCCAATTTCTTAAGTCTCATTTTTAATTATTTTGTCTTAGAGTTATTTTAAAGTCTACGTTTTTATAAAGTTTTAAGTTTTTAAATTTACTTTTAATTAAGTTTTAAATTTACTTTATTTCTTTTATATTTTGTCATTTCGTTTAAGTCTTTACTATTTGTTTTATATTGTGTCATTTCCTTTTAAAGTCATTTATTTTTAGTTTAATCTTTTTAAGTTTGTATTTTTACTTAGTTACTCAACCACAACCTTTTCTTTTATTCACCAAAGACGACTGAGTCACACTTAAAACCGGGATCAATTCGATTAGACACCGAGACGATTAGACCAATTCAAGAACTTTTTAACTAGGAAAATCTCTGTATTAAAATGGCGACGCTGTCAAGATTAACGGTTTTTTGTGAGAGACGCGTTGAATTTTGGGATCCGTTCACTCGTGAACGTTATTTTTCTTGCACATTTTTCAAAAAATTTCAAAAAATCCAAAAAAATAAAAAAATAAAAAAATCCAAAAACATTTAAAAAATCATAAAAAGTATTTCTTTTTCAAAGTTTTGCACCAAAAATATTTTCTTTTTACGTTACTTTTATTTCTTCTATTTCTTTGCTATCTTTTCTTTTTAGTGTATGCGTACTCGATCTTCGTCTAATCTTGACCCCAAGACTCGTGAAGACCTAGATATGGCCGGTGTGCATCATAATAACATTCCACCACACCCCGGTGTGAATAATAACAACCCTCACCCTAAACCCAACCTTCGTACGATGGAGGAGCTATGCCAACCTACTATGAATGGACGTGGAGGACCGATTGCGCCGATGCAAATCACGGCTCCCGAATTTTCGTTGAAGCATCACATGATCCAACAAGTTCAAAACACTTGTCCTTTTCGCGGATTACCGGATTATGATGCCAACAAAAACCTCGATAAATTCATTACCGTCACTCAAAGCATGAAATTGCCCGGTGTTACCATGGATTTTCTTCGCCTTCATCTATTTCCACACACTTTATCCCACCATGCTGAAAAATGGTTTGATCGTCTTCCTAATAATTCAATTAATTCATGGGACGAGATGACCCAACGATTTTTGTCGCGCTACTTTCCACCATCCATGGTAACGAGCCTTCGTAATCAAATTAGTGGTTTCACGCAAGACCCCAATGAGTTTCTTTTTGATGCTTGGGAACGTTATAATGTCTTGATCGATCGTTGTCCTAACCATAATATGCTCCCCGTCACCTTAATTGATACTTTCTACAACGGTGTAACTTTTCGCGATCGTGATACGATTAATGCTGCCGCCGGTGGAACATTTATGAAAAGAAGACCCGAGGAGTGTAGAGAGCTTATAGAGAAGACGACCACTCATCACAAAAATTAGGATTCATCTGCATCCTCAAGAACAAACCCGAGGGTCAATGTTTCTTCTACTTTCTCCAACTCCGAGATGACCGAACTTACCCGCATAATAGCCGAAATGAGCAAAAATATCCAACTCATGGCTACGAACCAATATCAACAAGTTAAAGTTGTTGCACTTTCTTTTGAGACTTGCGGCGGTCCTTGTAAAACCCCATTTTGATAATGGAAATGTCACATGCAATTATGGCGTGTCATCAAAGCATACAAGGAAAAATGTGTAAACATTACTTGACCATAAAAGGAAAATACCGGAATCAAACATCGGTAGTCCAAAAGTAAAGCTCATCACACACAAACATATTATAGTAAAGAAAAGGACTAAACAATGTCCAAAGCAAATGTATCATAGGAAAAGAAATGCATAAAGTAAAGAAGGCTAGATAGCTTCCAGTCTATATGCACGTACTCTTAGTGTCTACGAGTGTCCCTGAGTACCTGCCGTTTTGGGAACATAGAAAAAGGAAAACGACTAAGCAAATACGCTTAGTGCACGGATGTACAATAAAGCATGAATAGGATAAGCATATATCATATAACAGCGGATGAAAACTAAGTCCCGAGTAACCTGGTTAAGTCTTGATAAAACTGGTTTAATAGTTTGAAAGTCTTATGTTTATCTTATAAAAATTGTTTATCATATTTTACCATTAGCCAATATAGGTCATGAAAATCCACCGTGCATGAATACTTGGAGGGGTGACCTCATCATACAAATTAGAATGGCTGCCTCTATTTTAATATACTGGTTTTTGGGTAGGAGGGATCAGCTCCTTGCAAAGGATGAAAGGCACACACCACATTCACCATGAAATCCTGAATAAAAACATGTAACTAGGATGTACCCATACGCCCCACGTGATAAATATAATAATATGGCCAAAAGCTGAAGGGACGCCACGAGCAATCACTCCGCCGTGGTGAAGTCATAACATCAGTGCCTCTAATGTTATGGTTATGGTACCTCCATAACTAGGTGAAACTGGTCATGCATGTATATGGTTATAGGTAATCTTAGTTAAACATAAGCAATCAAACACGTAACTTATACTACGGGAAAACAGTTGGCTGCATACGGGGAATCCTAATAAGGAAAGAATGTCCATACTGAAAGGACGGGAATCCGTACCTTATGTCCAGTGAACGAAGAAGATGAACTGAGAGGAATCCTACTTCCGAATCACTAGTGCTACATAAATACATACATGAATAAGTATCTGCTCACTAAATACGTAGCTGGTTTTATATCATGTCTTAGCTTGTTTTATGTGTTCTTACCATGTTTTATTGTTTTAAAGCCTTAAACCGTGTTTATCTTATATTTTGTTTAATCTGATTAAGTATTTCTGGTATTTCATGTGTTATTATACTTACTGTGTAATAATAAGTAACTTTCCAAAAATAGCAGGTTTCCTAAAATAGAAAGTTTTCAAAAATAGAAAGTTTCCAAAAATAGAAAGTTTCCAAAAATAGAAAGTTTCCAAAAATAGAAAGTTTCCAAAAATAGAATTACTGCTTAAAATAGATAAGTTTCAAAAAATAGAAAGTTTCGATAAATAGATTAGCTGCCTTAATTAAATAAGTTTCCATAAATAGATTAGCTGCCTGAAATAAATAAGTTTCTAAAAATAGAAGGTTTCCATAAATAGATTAGCTGCTTTATTTAATTAAGTTTCTAAAATTAGAAAGTTTCCATAATTAGAAATAAGCTGGTTAAATAAGCTAAGTATATAAGCCTAAATGTTTTCATGATTATTTCGTAGGTCATATGATATAAGGTATAGTTTAATAATTATTTCATGTAATTAAATTAAACTATAGGTTAAAATATTTAATTAAAGTATAACATGTTTTTAATTAAATAAAGTTAAATACTTAGGTTAAAACTTGTATTATTATATATTAATAATATAACTTAAGCCATGTTAATTAATTAATTATAGTCATGGTTTTTAAATAATTAATTAATTATAAGTCTAAAATATAAAATACTTATGTTAATTAATTTCATGATTATAATAATTAAAATAACCTAAGTCATGTTATTAAATTAATCATATCGTTTTATTAATTTAATTTTTTTAACATAAGATCATAAACATAAAAAAACTAAACATACACCATGAACCGGATCCAAACTAAAAACAATGAACCGGACATGAAATCGACACCGTACCCCGTGTCTTGATGCTGCCGTGGGACCCACACACACCAACCAAGACCGTATGGTCTTGGTGGTGGTCGATTTGGCCAAACCGAAACCCCTTCGGGTTCGGTGCAGCCTGCGGCAAAAAACAAACACCCCTTAAAACATACTTTTGATTTTATTCAACCCCAAATCATGTTAGATCCATGTTTAATTATTAGGTTTTAGTAAAAACATAACATGTTCTTGATTTAATAAAAGATCAAATCAAAAGAAAAGGTTTTAAAAGGATTTACCGAATTCGTGGATCAAAAGGATGAAGAACAAACACGATCACCAACTCAAATTCCAAGATCTAAGATCACAAACCACCTCCTTGTGGTGTTTTAGGGTGGCGGCACAAAAAGAACAAGGAAGAGGGTTTTTAGGTTTTTGCTAAAAATCTTCTGTAAAACTAAATGAGTAGTGAAAAATCCCTTTTTCCCTTTTAGTAAATTTTGACAAATGGGCTTGGCCCATTTGTCCTTGTAGCCGCGGGTAGGGGCCCCACTTGGGGTACCCGTACCTTTTTCCGTGTCTCGTTGTTAAGTTATACGTTTGTGATTATTTGTGTTCGTGTTTTAAGTGTTCTCGTTACGTAAATACCGTGATCTAATATATTTAATTACGCTCATAATAAATATATATACGTAATTAATAATAGTTCGTGTTTTAATTACGTTCATGATTTCATGATCGCATGTTCATGATTAATTATCGTCAAATAATTATTACGTGATCGTGCGTAGTAAATACTTATCGTGTTCTAACACGTACGTAATACGTAAAATCCTAACACGTAATCGTAATCATGCTATATTAGGAAAGTTTTAATCTAGTACGTACGATCTTAAGGGTACTATTCATGGTAAAAGCATGCGGGTTTTACAGTCCTCATTCATACACTGATTGTCCTTCTACTCATGACAATCCGGAAAACGTGTATGCGGCTCACGGTAACTATTCCACGGAAGGCTATCAAGCCCGACCTCAGGGTGACCGTAATTTGCTTAGTTACCGTTCCGACAACTTTCTTTCACCCGGTTTTTCTCCTCAAAACCAGCACCCACATAATCTCAATAGAAGCAATCCAAGCCAACCTCGAGCTTCTAATTCATATCAAACCCAAAAAATTCCATACCCACCTCAAGTATATCAACCACCCGCTTACCAAGCTCCACCTCTCACTCCACCCACTACATTAGAAGCTTACATGAAGACCAATGGAGAGGTGGTAAAGAACCTTCAAAGACAAATCATTAACTTGAAAAGTGATATCACTAAACAAGGGAATGATATTCGAACCGAGCTTGGGAATGATATGCGAACCTCGTTAAGAAATCAAACGATTGATTTGAGGGATATTATGGCTAGTTTCTTCCAACCTAACCAACCCTCTGCTTCGGGTTCTCTTCGTTCGAATACCGTGACCAATTCTGGGGCCAATGTGAGTGCCATTACCACTAGAAGTGGAAATACCCATGAGGGACCTTCCATCTCTTCACCACTAAAGGAGAGACAAGGCCCGAAGGTCATAAAGAGTAATCCTACTCCCCCTTCGGTGACTCCTCCCTTACCCACTTATTTTGATATTCCTCCATTGAGTAACCCTTCGATTCCCCCATCTCCTCCTTTCATTTCTACACCTTCCTATTCGGTTCCTACACCGATTCCTTCCATCCCCACCCCTCCACCTAAGGTTGCCTAAGAAGCGAGTCCTTCTCCTTCTAAACCTTCAGCATCTAAGCCTAACATTCCTTACCCTTCTCGGTTAGACAAGGCTAAATTACTAACCAAAGATGACATTCAAGTTTCCAGCTTCTTGAAAATGATTTCTGGAGTGGACGTCACCATTAGCCTTGTTGAAGCTCTTGCCCAAACGCCCAAATTCGTTAAGATGTTTAAAGATTTGCTTAATAAGAAGGAAAAGTTGGTTGAGCTTGTTAATACCTGTTTAAATGAGAATAGTTCCGCGATTCTCCTGAAAGAGCTTCCCGAAAAGCTAGGAGATCCCAGACGATTCGTGTTACGTTGCTCATTTCCTCAAATTGAAGATTGTATGGCATTAGCGGATCTAGGGGCTAGTATCAATTTAATGCCGTTAAGTGTTTGGAAAAGGTTTGTAGAATCGTGATAATCTTATAACTAATCAAGAGGGTTGTTGTTATTCTAGAGAGAGAGTAGAGAGAGAAACAAAGGAAACTGTATTAATGTGTGAAATAAACTAAACAACCAACACCCCTTTCCATGGTGGAAAGGGCTTTATATACCCAAGTCCTTAATGGACTTGGGCCTCCAACCCATGACAAGCCCATGGGCCGGGTTAAACATTAATATAACGTAACATTTAACTACGAGCTACTAAACGTATTACAATATTGTTGGAGTGACCGATACTTCTAATATATGTTAAAAACATATTTCCAACAATCTCCCCCTAAGGGAGGTCACTCCAAATTACAAAGTCATAAACCTAGCATACTATACTAAGTCTTCGTTCTTCAGCTCATAGTCCTTTCTCTTTTATCTTTTCTTTTTGTTGTGAATATGTTGATGTTGATCTTTTAGGCTTTGGCTTTAGAGCATTGTTCTTTTGACCCTTCACGTGCGATCTTTGCCTTCTTGTGACTCTTGCCTCCTCGTGACTCCATGTTCCACACACTAATGTTTTTGTTGAATTCTTGAAAGCTTCAGAGTTTGATACAGCGGAAGACTTCATTTTGAACTTTCTTGAATTTTGCTAAAATTGATGCAGAAAAATATAAGCATGTGGGAACGACTTCATCTGGTACACCGCAACGCCACAGTCTTCAAATGCTGCAACATTACAAGACATGAATGAAATGGCTTAGAACATTTCATTCTAAATCGGTAGCATTTTACCTCCAGTCGGTGAAGACCGTTGGACGATATTAGATATCGTACATGTGACGAATAGTTTCAATTAAGGAACTTCTTGACAGGATTTCGCGGGTAAACCCGTTCTCTTTATTCGACGATCACTAAGCCTGAATGCGAACATAAAGAGTGAATCACTTGGATAAATTATCCTTTTGTTTGAAGCCGTCAATTCATGAACCTGGAACAAGTGAATTTAAATTAAGATTTTCACCATTGTTGTTTTCCAGTTGTCACGAGCTTGATTCATATAGAATCTTGCACGTCACCTACCAAGTGCAGTTTGATGTTAACACTAGAAGGATTTCCACTCGTCACTGTGAACACTAAAGAGTGTCACTCTGAGTGTTCTGGCAAGATCATCCGATAATGCGTAGAGGCCTGGAACGAGTTTAAGATCAATTAAGAATTAAACTACTGTTTCTTTCCAGTTTTCACAAGATTGGTTCTTAAAGAACCGCACGTGTCACCTACCATGAGCTTGTTTGATGTTGGCTCAAGCAGGATTTCCATCTTCATTGTAATACTTGCGTATCACTCGGATGTTCTGGCAATATTACAAGAATACTGCGTAGGACTCATAAAGATCTCTTACTTTTCACAGTGTGTGAAGAAGCAAGGAATAAATGGAAAGTGTCCTAATGAGACTTTTGCTGATCTCGTGGCTCTAGACTTGATAGTGCGTTTTGATTTAGTGAGCGATGGCTGGAGAGGATTGCCACCTATTCAATATCAGTCTATTCGGAGTGAATAAACCAATAGATAACGTGTTAAGCTCTGTGTGATTAAAACAAACATCTTTTGAGAGATATTTGAGTTAGCTGGGAGGGGTTGTACATGACATCACTAGGTTCATGATGTCTTGTCTTCAATATTGAGAATCATTAAAAATGATCCCAATAATAGATGTGTTGACCCAGTTTCTGTCCTATGTTGTAAGGAAGGCTTCTTTCTTTACACCCTTTATCTTTACATTTCTTTTTCATTCTTCAACCCCTTCAGTACTTACCAATACATCATCACTAGCACCTTGTTGTGATTGTTCCAGTGCTAGCATCAGTAATTAGTCGGTACTCTGCTACGTTCACAATCATCTCCAACTTTCCTAGCACTTCTAATTTTATCTAGGGAATTGTCCTTGGGAAGATTCCATCGGTTCTGATGAGTCATTGGACTAATACCTAATCCTACCACCCTTTTGTCACCACATCCATCGTGAATTAAGTGTGTTTTGGGTAAGTATTGTCACCATGAAAAATCCTTGAAAATCACTTAAAGCACTTGTGATATTATAATCAAAGTTTTTGTGCCTTAAGTGTTCTGTTCATAAAAAATGCTCCCCCTTAACATGTGTATTACACATATTAAGTTGGTTTATCTTTTAAGTCTTTTTCATTTATTTTAGCCAAATATCATTAAGTCTCCTTAATCCCATTTTCTCCCCTTATCCAAAATGTTAATCATTAATATTTGGGATATTGAATGAATTAACTGGTCTTTGGGTAAAAAATGAAATCAATCTATGGCCATAGAACATGTTAATGCTCCCCCTAAAGTTAATGAGGGTTAGTTGTAGTGCTTGAATATGATAGATTTTGAAAGATTTAGAATCTCGTGAGAAATTCTTGAAACATTATCATACTTTCACACTAAAACAAGCCACAAAAGCAAAATATTTACAATATTTACATATTCACAAATTAACCAATATGGAATAGACCTGAGATAGTACGACCCATTATATGGATCGTTGCATCAACTTGTGGTGCGCTACATATGGTCTTCCACCTATGAATCGTTCAATACTCCTCATCAAGTGTCTTTCCTGCAGCTTTTCATTAATCTTGTTTATCAGGTAGCTAGCACTTGTTTCGTACCCTGTGTGCCACCGGACGGTAAGTAAGGGATGCTTCTTGGTTCTGTTGATCTGAATCAATGTGTCCCGAACTTACTCAAGAGTCCCGTCACTAAACTTGGAGAGTTCCGCTATTCTCAGGAATTTCTTCTCACCGGATCCATTCAAATAGAAAGTGTCTGGAACCAGTTTTGTAGTGCTTGTGTACGGGCTTTTGTCGTGATGAATAGCAGGAACGTGAGTGTATGGAGCAGTGAGGTTCAGCTTCTTCTGATATCTCTCAACGCAAAGTTGCAAGTCTTCAACTCTCTTCTTTATCACGATGCGACGAGTATACATTCGAAGAGCTAAATTCAGGGCAATGTAGTCTTCAGTGTTCAAGTGTTTCAGTGTGTCTTGAGTCATCAATAGTAACATATCTTCAATGTCAACAAGAGGAAGATCCGACAAGTCTCCTTCCATGTTGGTATAGGATTTGTCGTCTTCTCTTTTTAACCTCATCTCTGTTATATGAGGATAGCCGACTTTAGATTCAACTCTTACTCCTAAAATAGCCTGGATTCTGAACTCGGATTTTACTGGAGTCTTTGACTTGAAACCACATGCGTAGCTGTAGGCATTCTGTATGGTTTCTCCCCAATGTGATACGCCAAATTCAGCATAATGATCATACTCATGAATTAATTTCCTTACCCATATACGATCGACCTTTTCTTCAATCCAGGGTATTGACCCCCAAGTTGCAGCTTTGACCAAGGTTAAGGAAGTCGCATAATTGTTGGCGCCGTTTACTAAATACTCAAGATCATAGCAGACAAAGAAATCACGTATGATTTGATTGTCAGTATTAGCGATCGGGAGAGGAGCATTCTCAGGCCTGTGACGACATGCTCGTTGAGGAAGGTTCATTGCTTTCAACAGCTCATTCGCATTGTATTCAGCCTCCATTGTACTGATTCTTGAAGTAGGAATGATGGTGGGATCATGAAAAGCTCAAGTTACCATCGCTGGAGTAACATTGTCAGTTCCATACCTGTAGATTAGATATGTTGAGAAGTCGATGGGATTGTTAAGGATTTTGGAGAAATCTGGTTCATCTTCTCGAGTTAGCGGACGAATGCTAGAAGATTCTGTGACCCAAGGTTGCTCGGGTGCATCTTCATCTACATTAACTGTATCCACCCATGCCGGTTCGCTCGATTATGGAATATGATGACTTTGCGCAGATTCTGGAGCTCGATTCGAAAAAATTACTCGAATTGTCTGAGTACGTTGAGTGTCCTTCACTGGTGTAGACTTAGACGTTTCAGGTATTGGTTGATCTGGTTCTTGGATGGGTAGTTGTTGTGGTGGTGTTGTAGATGTGATAGATTAAGCTGATTGAAGTGAACCCGATGTCAAATTAGCATCAACATCATGGCGGTGTTTGGTGCGTTTGCCGGTTGGAGTTGACTCAGAGTCTGAAGTGTCCTCGGCTGTTGAAGTTGTTTGATCTTTAGTAAGAGAATCCTTTTGAGACATGTCACCTTTTCCTGAAGTTTGATCCCCTTCACCATATGAATTATCTTTGTTGTGATCATCCTCTTCCTCTTCTTCATTTTTTTCTTCTTCAACATTCTTTTCCTCTTCATCATCATTCTCTGGTTCATCTTCATCATGTATTCGTTCTTCAATGCTGTCATCATCATCATCGTTACGCTTACCCTTATCATCATTGTCACCATCATCATTATTGTCATCTTCATCGTCATCGTCATCGTCATCTTCATTCTCGGATGGTTCTTCAGGTTTGTCTGACTCATCCTCATCTTCAACGTCTTTTTCTTGATCGAGAGTGCTGTATGGGACGACGGTGCCATGTTTTTCAAAGATCTCGGTGTCTTGATCCATTGCCGTCTTTAAAGCTTTGTGAAGTGCTTGTTGTTCTGGCGTTCGGTGATAGTTCGTAGAAATAAGTCTTTTAGGAAAAAGAGCGTATAATGGGTAAGTATTAAGCGTTACGTTTTAGGAAAAACGTAAAACCAAATAAATGCGGGTTCGTTCTCGAGGAGGTGTGTGTATTAGATGCCAAAAATAAAAAACAAAGTTTGGGGTAGTGTCGTTTTTGGAAGAGAAAAGAAAGAAAAATAAAGACGAGCTACGACTACAATTATACTACGACGAGTGACGTAAAATGCGAACGTAAATACGTAAAACGTGAAAAATTAAAAATTTTAAGCTAAAAACAAATTAAAAATGAAAACTAAGTCTAAAATAATATAAATAGGGATAAAAATCCAACAAATAAATTTTAAAACCTTTAATTAATTACATATTCAATTTTTAATGCTAATTAAAGCCCAAAAATTAAATATAATTAAGAAAAAGCCCAAAATATTATTTTATTGAACAAATAACTCACTTATATTATTAAAAAACTAAAAAGTACTTTTCCTAAATTTTAAAAACTATTTTTCTATTTTTAAAACACTAAAAACTAATTTTAGACTAAAATAATGATTAAAAATAATAAAATAATGTTAAAAATAATTTGACTATTTTAAAAATCCTAAATTACACTAATGAACAGTAGAAAAATGAATAAGTTTGAAAAAGTAAATATTTTTCACTAAAAGACAAAACAGTTAATAATTAAAACCCTAATTAAACTAAATTAATTCTAAAAATTAATTAAAAAAGTGAACAGTGAAATATTTTTGGAATAAAAATCTTAAAATGTTTTTTGAAATCTAAATAAATTTGTAAAACTGAAAAATATAAATTTTTCACACTAAAAGACAAAAACAGAAACTTAAAAAGTCATTTAAAATGCAATTTAATCTAAAAAAATACTAAATGAACAGTAACTGAAAAATAAATTAAACAAAAAAATCAAAAATAAAATAAGAAAAATTAAAAAATTGGAATCACTGAAAAACTCCAATTTAAGGGCACCAAAGACAAAAAAACTAAAAAACTGACAATGACACTTTGTTGACTTTTGTCCAGTAGCTTGGCAGTGGGAACTGCTAACACTACCAGTGGGAACTGAGTTCCCACTGTCTTTACAAAAAAACGAGCCTGGGGACCTTTTTGCTTGTAGCTTGAGATTTAATAGGTTTTGTGGGCAAACAAAGGCACCCCCACAACCAGTTGGGTTGTGGGGAGTCAATAAAAATATAAAAACAATATGTTACTTCACAAAATCAAGTCCAAAATTCCCCTATGCAGTCACAATGATAGGACTAGGGGACTGTTGGCTTTTTTTTGCTAATGCAAAGTGCAATTGGGTGAGTTTTGGTTGGCCAAAACTCACTCAATTCACTCACTTGCTTCCCCAAATCAAGTCCTAGTCCTAATCCAACCTATATCCTGCCTATCTTAAATATTTGAATCGCAATTTCCAAAAAAATCAAGCAGTTAATGGCTTATTGCTTTTATCACTAAGTTTTTACCAAAACTTGCATGCAATTCTTTCCAGAAGGTACCAAATCCAACACCTAAGCTGATAAAACACAAAGCTGATAATATGGGTGTATTTAAACAGATTTTAAACCATTTGCATCTCACAAACTGGTTCTAAAACCTAAATCCAAACACTCCTATAAAACAGAAATTTGAAAATTTAACTAAGAATTTCTATCCTATCATACACCAATTCCATTCAAACCTGCCCCAACACATTCTAATCTAGCAAATCTACAATATCCAGCATTTGACCTAACATCTAACAGCCTAATTCTATAAATCACTATAGCCCAAAAACTTTTCAAGCAAGTATAGAAAAATACAATTCCTTACCTTGTGACTCTACATCCAGGCATCACAAAGGCTGCTTGTGCCTTTTCCATCAAGCTCGGGCTTGAGCTGATAATTTTTAGAAAGAAGCTTGTTGGTATGAATAGGAGATGATGATGATGAGTCCAAGAAAAGGCCACCACATCCAATATACAAGATTTGTACCTGCTAAGACTAAACAACAAGAGCAAAAGTGACCTGGATAACAAAGCTTATAAGTGTATAAGACTGGCTTATTAGTTAAGCCAGCTTATCAGCTTTTAGCTTATAAGAAAAAAATGGTTTCCAAACGGGTTTCTTGAAATCTTTTGATAAAAGTGAAAACTTTCTTACTTAAAACTAATTTCAAACAATAAACATGACTTAAACAAAATTGGAACTCAGATTATGCAAATTTAAAATCACTTTCATTTTCATTAATAAAGTTAAAATATTACAAAATCTGGAACAAGGGCTTACACATGTTGTAAGCTCCTTAAATACTACTGGATAGATGTTTCTAGGCTACAAGTGAAATACTAAAACCCTAGCAACTGAATTTCCTCTAATGCCCTTTGAATATTTCGAATCTTGGTCAAGCTATGGCTCACATGTGATGAAAGTGATAGCCAGCTGTTGAAACTTGATCTTATTCGTTCAAAAACTCCTTTGGGACCAAGTTTTAAGGATTAGCCGTTGATTCTTTGAAGGATTCCAATTTTGCCGTTTTTGGGGGTGACAGGGTCGTCCTTGTAGGGTCCAGGGGCCACGGGAATATGTTTCTGGGTTGTGGGTTTGGTTTGTGGTAGGGTTAATTGGGGATCTGGAGGAAATAGGTGAAAAACCCTTTGATTAGGGTTTAATTAACCCTGGTAATTTTTAGGGTTTAAGGGGTGTGAAGGGTGTGATTTAATCTGTTTAGGGGGGTGGGTTAATTTAAATTAGGTGTTTAGAGGGAAATTATAACTGACTTAATCAGTTATATATAAAAAAGGTGGGTTGAGATCTGATGTGGAGGGAGTGTTGGACGTGATTGGTGGAGTGGGGAGGGGGTGATGAGGTGGCGAGTTGGGAGTGGATGAGGGGATTAAGGTTGTCGGATGGTTAAATGTAATGGGAGGGTAGGTTAAAAAGATTTGTGGTTATGGCGACTATAATCCCCCTGGTTAAGTCACCCCTTTATCAGCTTTTCATATTTAGTCCATTACCCCTTTCATGGTTAGTCCTTTAGTAATTTCACCAACAGTCCTTTTGTTAACAAAGTATTAAACTTGTAACTTTATCCAATCTCCAAAGGCTTGATTTGTAAAGTCTTCATTCTTCAAGTATACATCTTGTATAAATTGATTTTTGGAGGACCAAAGTTGACATATCCCAAAAGATGAGGGACGAAACTTGACATTCTTCAAAACTTCAAGGGTATTTTTGTAAATTCCATACTTGGGCCCGGTTCTTTGTGCGACTTCATTTCCCGTGTTCGTTTTTGCTTCATTCTTGTGATCTTTTGTTGATTACACGATATCCGTACCTAAAATACACAAGACACAAATACAAGCATATATAGGGGTATTTTCATGATATTTTAAGCGTTTTAAGCCCGATTTGGATGATGAGACTATGTATAATTAGAGTCTCATCACTCCCCCGTACTAAAACATTTTCGTGTCCCCACGTAATGCTAGAATTAAGTATCATAGCACTTCCAAAATTCATTTTATGATGACATTTATTGAAGACAAAAATTTAAATAAACTACTACACGTGTTTTAGACATAATGTATTTTTTTCATCATGACAAAGTGACTTTTGGGATCATAGAACAAGAACACGTGAATGCTTCGTTAGAAATAATTTCTTCGTCCTCGATTTTCACCCAATTCCATGCTAAGCGTGTAACGAGAACATTGTTATTATAAGTTAGCAACACGATCATATCTCATGAGTGTTAATTACGAACCTAAACTCCCTTATTCCTACTTGGTATCTCTTATATTTTATTTTGTCTTAATGATCACGAGGATACATCATTGACTTATGCGTGAATAGAGATTAGGTCCAAAAATAGAGTCTTAACGGTGTAACCAAAATCATTAAATTAATAATTCATCCTAATAGACAACGATGTCAAAAAATTAAGTCAACAAGATGGATCGATAAACACGGTTTTATAACGGTTTTGAACATGAGACTTATTACCAAGACTTTTATACGCCCCCTAACAGAAGGGCCTTATTATCTTTGGTTTACCTCTATCTTTTATTCAACTTCGCCATGAAGCTTTTATTATGACTTCGGTCTTGCCTTGCCTTTTATTATCCACCTCATCGGTAGTTTTATTAGCCAAAGACATATATCCTCACGCTAAGGGGAATTTTGGATCTTTAAAGCTTCAAAGATTAAGGATTGATTCACTTTCAGTTTAGCATAGATTTTTCGGCCTTGTGGGCTTCAAATTGTTTGCTTCATTTAGGTGAGCACTTGAAATCTTATTATTAGGTGAAGCTTTCGATTATTAGGGTGCCAATACTTCAAAACCGTGACGCTGGCGATACCTTAATGTTTTCCAAATTTAATTACATGGAAGCTACTAAAACAAATTAGAAACCAACAATAGTGACTAAACTGCCAAATCAATATTTATTAACAATTTATTATCAAAAGCGTGGGGAGAATAAGCTAATAATTACTACACATGAGATCGTGACGATTACGAGACTTATAAATAACTCTATCATTTCTCGTCCTCATTTAAGAGACTTAGCCTAAAAAGTTAAGGAATCGAAGCTAAGTGCTCAACACGCACGGTTGAGTCAAAAATTACTCTCATTCTCACCATCGGAAAACCTACATTCGTGTCCTAAACACTTATGAGAAATAAGAAAAAAAATTAAAATTTGGCCATTTTTAGCCTTATTTGCAACAAAACAATAACAAAAAGATGAAATTTTAGATTGCGTGTTGACGTAAGCAAGGTGAAGTATCTACTCACCCCCATACTAAAACTAAACATTGTCCTCAATGTTTCGAGTATAGGGGTGAAACACCCCATACTAGAGACATAGTCGAATGCTTAATCTCGAGCATGGAAAGGGTAAAACGAATAACCTAAAAGCCGTTTATGAATTATGCTAATAAGATAAACGTTAGAACATAAATGGATATCATTGGATATCGGAACCTCCAAAGACAACGATCGAAGCTCGAGTGCTACGTAAAACGAACACGAGAGGCTTCAATGATGTCGATGTACCTAATGAATCACAATCACGAACAACAACGGAACAAAGGCTGGAAAGGCACAAATCCCCTCACATTAAACTAATTAGGAAGCAATAATATATACATGGATAAGCATGGGTTTCCCCCACGAGGCACCTTGTTTTTGATAACCGAGTCAAAAGCTCGACTCGAATCCCCATAAATGTGATCATTTAGGGATAATCATGGTTCGGTCATTTTTGGTGGGACTTAAAGGTAATCAAGGCCCAAAAGCAACCATGAATAAAGGCAAAGCCTTTATACCGGGATCAAAGATCGTGTCTTCATTTTCGGATGATAAACGAAACAACACGACTTCAAGTAACAACGTCCCAATGGGACACAAGAAAATAGAATGAGAAGAGAAGGGTGGGACATTGGGTGGGCAAACAAATCGAGTTACTCGAGGTAAACTCATACCGTAAGTGTAGAAGGATCTTCTAGTGACTACTTCGGTAAAAGACCGAGATTTTAT
Organism: Glebionis coronaria; assembly: GCA_025667525.1. NCBI lineage: Eukaryota > Viridiplantae > Streptophyta > Magnoliopsida > Asterales > Asteraceae > Glebionis > Glebionis coronaria. The sequence continues at coordinate 56,546 of JANFOE010001969.1, forward strand.
CTTAAACGTGATACCGGGGTCAAAAATCTCGTCCTCGGTGGAGAAGTGTGAGGGAACAAATGGGGCTTCCCCCATACTAGATCCACACAAAACGTCGTCAAAAGAAGTAGACGAGTTTGTAGCAAGCTCAATTAAGCGAGGTGATGACGGAGTTAACTTTGGAAAATTTTTCAAATCATTTTTAAAATCATTCCCTTTTTCATTTTTTAACTCATTGTTACGAAAACCCAAGTTGATTAAACTGAAAATATTTGGTGTTTCTAAAACAATTCTAGGCACACTTAAAATTTCCACATTTATCTTGAAGGCGGAAGGAGGATTTGAATTTTTAAAATGTGAATCGACTAATAAAAAATCCCCCTCCGGGCTAACGCAACGGTCCTCATCAAACTCGAAAATAGAAGGCGGATCATCAAGAATACGTTTGATCTCGGAAAAATCGCCATCGGGATCAAAAACGTCTTCTCTTCCTCGTGGAAGAGGTTGAGCAATAAAATTGTCGATAATCGAGTCGCTAGCTCCAACCGTCGTGAAACTAGGAAAAGAAGGCTCTTCGATTGAAGATTTTGCCTTTGTCGTTTCGACCTCGACATCGAAAAACGTATCGATGTGAGCAAGGCCATCGACGGACTTCTCACACGATAAATCCAAAATCTCACTTGATGTGGGATTAGGAGTAAAAGGCTCGTCTCGTGACGATTTTGCCTTGACGGTTTCAACTTTGTCCTTCGAAGGAATCGATCGTGGGTTTTCAAACATTTTAGCTAAACTACTAACACGTCCCTTCGGAATTAATTTTTGTTCATCTTGTAAAAACGAGGGGTCAACGATTTCCTTTAAAACCTTTTCACATTTTTCTTTTTCAAAATCATTTAATGGAATTTCTTTGTCAAAATTAAGTGTATATTGATTTAGAAAATCCTCAATAATTTCATCCTCATTAGAAAAATTAGGTTTAGAAGGTACAAGATTCAACGTTCCTAAGTATCCTACGAGTTTTTCTTTTGGTTTATTTTCAAAAACTTCGTTAGATGACTTTTTCGTTTCCTCTACGTTTTTGCAAGACGACGAAGGTTGCACGACTCTAAAATTCGAGAGATATGGATCAATACGAGACGTACAAGTCTTAGGAGTCAATAAGGCTTTAACCTCTCCCTCGGAATTAGGATTGGTGTCATTAGACGAAGATTTGAATCTTTCCATTAAGCCCTCGACTATTGAAAGAATTTTATCTCTCTCATTAGCATGATTTTCCTTAATGTTATCCACGTATCCTTTCCACATCTCTTGACTTTGGTCATGCAAACGTCGTTGCTCTTCAAAAATGGTGTCATAATCGTTTTCCATTTTTTTGAAAGTGTCCCTTTGGGTTGCCATTCGTTTATTACAAGTTTCCTTAAGGCTTGTCATTTGTTATTCCACCATCGGTAATTTCTCATTATTTCGTCTCACAAAATCATTAAAGGCATTATGAATAGACTCATCATTGCAATTAAAAGACGGATCATACGACGATTTAAACGAAGACGATGGGTGACCTTGGTTGTAAGATTGAAAATTGTTACCATGATCACGTGGAGCGGAGTTATAGATATAACCCCCTCGACCTCCAATAACCTCACAATAAAAACAATTGGCACCATCGGGCGGACCTCCACAATATGGACACGAATAATATCCACCATTATTTGACATGATGAAACGAGAACGGTGTTACGAGAATTAAACACTAGAGGGTTAGAAATAGAATTAATGGATAAGGGTAAGAAGAATATTTTTTATTTTTGATTGTTTTTTTATTTTTTTTGGATTTTTGTTGTATTACGTAGACTCAATTCTACAAATATCTCCTCGAATCGACTTTCTCGATTAAAGGAGCCTCAAGGAATGAAAACGATCACGTGAAATGAACGCCTTCGATGACTTTAGAACGTTGGTGGAACACCAAAACGTTCAAGAGGTTTTAATCTTGAAAACAAGCAAATATATATACGTAGATAATACTTTGGTTGGCAAACCCTAGATTAGCCCTTTTTCTCAAAACACGCACAAGCAAGCGGGGGAAACGAGGCGGCGCTAAGCACTTAAAAGCCTTTTTCCCTTAGGTCGTGAAATACAACCGCCTTATACCCACCTTATAGTTTGTGTTAATTGAAATTAAGCCTCACGAAAGTATTTATCTATTTTGCCTTTAAACTTTTGATTTGGATTCGAATTCAATGATCGAGTGATGAAATCTCGAATCAAGGTTGCGTTTTCACGCTTTTGGAGTACTTGTATATTTATTGTTCTACGTAAGTACAATATAGTAGTATATTCACAAAGAAAAACGAAAACAATAATGGGATATCTATAATATAGTAAAAAGATTGTTGTGTGTTTAGTTTAGGAAAACTAAACACAATTTATTTGGATACTATAATATAATTAGGAAAAAATAACAAAAATGAGTATGTACGATATTCACGCTTTCCAAAATTTGAAAAGCAAAAACGCACCACTCACACAAACACGATACTAATAATGGCACACTAAAAACACCTCCCCGGTAGCGGCGCCATTTTGATAGTTCGTAGAAATACGTCTTTTAGGAAAAAGAGCGTATAATGGGCAAGTATTAAGCGTTACATTTTAGGAAAAACGTAAAACCGAATAAATGCGGGTTCGTTCTCGAGGAGGTGTGTGTATTAGATGCCAAAAATAAGTAACAAAGTTTGGGGTAGTGTCGTTTTTGGAAGAGAAAAGAAGGAAAAATAAAGACGAGCTACGACTACATTTATACTACGACGAGTGACGTAAAATGCGAACGTAAATACGTAAAACGCGAAAAATTAAAAATTTTAAGCTAAAAACAAATTAAAAATGAAAACTAAGTCTAAAATAATATAAATAGGGATAAAAATCCAACAAATAAGTTTTAAAACCTTTAATTAGTTAAATATTCAATTTTTAATGCTAATTAAAGCCCAAAAATTAAATATAATTAAGAAAAAGCCCAAAATATTATTTATTGAACAAATAACTCACTTATATTATTAAAAAACTAAAAAGTATTTTTCCTAAATTTTAAAAACTATTTTTCTTTTATTAAAACACTAAAAACTAATTTTAGACTAAAATAATGATTAAAAATAATAAAATAATGCTAAAAATAATTTGACTATTTTAAAAATCCTAAATTACACTAATGAACAGTAGAAAAATGAAAAAGTAAATATTTTTCACTAAAAGACAAAACAGTTAATAATTAAAACCCTAATTAAACTAAATTAATTCTAAAAATTAATTAAAAAAGTGAACAGTGAAATCTTTTTGGACTAAAAATCTTAAAATGTTTTTCTAAATCTAAGAAAATTTGTAAAACTGAAAAATATAAATTTTTCACACTAAAAGACAAAAACAGAAACATAAAACGTCATTTAAAATGAAATTTAATCTAAAAAAAATACTAAATGAACAGTAACTGAAAAATAAATTAAACAGAAAAATCAAAAATAAAATAAGAAAAATTACAAAATTGGAATCACTGAAAAACTCTAATTTAAGGGCACTAAAGACAAAAAACTAAAAAACTGACAATGACACTTTGTTGACTTTTGTCCAGTAGCTTGGCAGTGAGAACTGCTAACACTACTAGTGGGAACTGAGTTCCCACTGTCTTTACAAAAAAACGAGTCTGAGTACCTTTTTGCTTGTAGCTTGAGATTTAATAGGTTTTGTGGGCAAACAAAGGCACCCCCACAAAATCAAGCTCAAAATGCCCCTATGCAGTCACTATGATAGGACTAGGGGGATGTTGGCTTTTTTTTGCTGATGCAAAGTGCAATTGGGTGAGTTTTGGTTGGCCAAAACTCACTCAGTTCACTCACTTGCTTCCCCAAATCAAGTCCTAGTCCTAATCCAACCTATATCCTACCTATCTTCAAGATTTGAATGGCAATTTCCAAAAAAATCAAGCAGTTAATGGCTTATTGATTTTATCACTAAGTTTTTACCAAAACTTGCATGCAATTCATTCCAACACCTAAGCTGATAAAACACAAAGCTGATAATATGGGTGTATTTAAATTGATTTTAAACCATTTGCATCTCACAAAATGGTTCTAAAACCTAAAACCAAACACTCCTATAAAACAGAAATTTGAAAATTTAACTAAGAATTTCTATCCTGTCATACACCAATTCCATTCAAACATGCCCTAACACATTCTAATCCAGCAAATCTACAATACCCAGCATTTGTCCTAACATCTAACAGCCTAATTCTATAAATCACTATAGCCCAAAAACTTTTCAAGCAAGTATAGAAAAATACAATTCCTTACCTTGTGACCCTACTAATAGGTGTGTAAACACCCATCTTTTCTACCACTTATTTACAATAATAACCGGACCAAAACGTGTATTTTATGTCTTTTATGTCGGAATTATGCGTGGTTTGTGTTTTTGTTGTGATTTAGGACGAAAAGGTGAAAAGTGGAGAAAACACGGGAATTCACGAGCATTTACGGACTTTTATTGAAGAAAAAGATTGAAAGACGAAGTCAAGAAGTCAAGAGTGCAAAAAGAACGGAAGTCCAAGATTAATTCTGAAGATTTATCGAAGAAAGAGTCAAAAGACGGAAGTTCACTTAAAGCCGAGGAACTCAAGTCTTATTTATTGAAGAATTAAAAGACGAGTCCAAAGAAATCCCGAGCCAAAAGTCGTTAAACTCCAAGATTAAAGAAGATTTGAAGGCTTAAGGACTAATGGCGCAATTAACAAAAAGATTAAAGAAGAGGAGGGACCTAAGCATGCAATTAAGGAAGAAAGGAAGGAGAGGAGGAAGCTTCCTCTAACCTCCTCCCTAATCCCCTATATATAGTCATTAGCTAATCACTTTTCATTTTGTTGGCTAGATTGACAAACTAGTTCTTCCACCTTTATTTTATGCACCTTTAATTACTTGTCATTTAAATACATGTTTTGCACATTTAATTACCTTTAATTTCAAGTAAGTGTCTCTTTTAATTACTTGCACCTTTACTTTATCTTGTTAATCTTCTTCTACCTTTCTTTAATTTACACGTTTTTATCTTGTTAAGTTGTTTAAAGATTTCATTTTTATGCTTTTGATTGTTTTAAATCTCTTATTTTCATAGCTTATTTGATTTATTTTCAAGTTTATATAGTTTTTACAAAAGTTATTTTTATATATAAAGTTGTTTTTCTTAAAGTTTATCTTTTTCGTGTCTTAAAAGTTGTTAACTTTCAGTTTCGTAGCTTATTTTTTACACGGTTTTACCTTAGGATTTAGTCTTGTGCTTATTAGAATCTTAGCTTATTAGATTAGCTTATTTTGTGTACTTTTCCCTGTTTTCCGATCGTGACAATCGGAAAAGGGAATTACATTCCGATCGGTGTGATCGGATTAGGGTTTAGACATTCCGATTGGGGGGTGTTTCTTGGTATTCCGATCAGAACAAAGTAGTGGTATTCCGATCAGGTAAGTGTGACAGCATTCCGATTGGAGGACTAGTACTCATTCCGATTGAGGTGTCATTTTGGGTATTCCGATCGTGGGTAAGGTGACAGCTATTCCGATCACGGGTTCCGAACGACATTCCGACCAGGTCAACTCCAACATTCCGATCAGGTAGGTTTCCTTCATTCCGATCTGAGGAGAGTTTGTGGTATTCCGATTGGGACTAGTGACAGCAATTCCGATTGGTATTCCGACGCAATATTCCGATCAGGTCAGGGTAAGGCTGATCGGAATACATTCCGATTGGGAGGATTTTCTTCATGCTTTGTCTTGTTTAATTTTTACGTTATCATTTTAATACTTGTCTAATTTTAATTCTTGTCACGCTTTAATTTTCAGTCATTTAATTAACTTACTTCCCGTCACGTTTTTAAATATCGCACCTTTCTTTTTAATTAGATTTAGATTTATATACTTGCCCTTTACTTTAACGACATTTACTTTTAAGTCTTGCACATTTAAATTTAAAAACAACCATAAAAATATTCTTTTTCACCAAAATAAAACTGAGTCACACATAGAGAACCTAGATCAATTCGATTAGAACACTAGAACGATAATTTTTATACGGGCCAAAAGCCTTGTATCACCTACATCCAGGCATCACAAAGGCTGCTTGTGCCTTTTCCATCAAGCTCGGGCTTGAGCTGATCATTTTCAGAAAGAAGCTTGTTGGTATGAATAGGAGATGATGATGATGAGTCCAAGAAAAGGCCACCACATCCAATATACAAGATTTGTACCTACTAAGACTAAACAACAAGAGCAAAAGTGACCTGGATAACAAAGCTTATAAGTGTATAAGACTGGCTTATTAATTAAGCCAGCTTATCAGCTTTTAGCTTATAAGAAAAAAAATGGTTTCCAAACGGGTTTCTTGAAATGTTGTGATAAAAGTGAAAACTTTCTTACTCGAAACTAATTTCAAACGATAAACATGACTTAAACAAAATTGGAACTCAGATTATGCAAATTTAAAATCTCTTTCATTTTCATTAGTAAAGTTAAAATATTACAAAATCTGGAACAAGGGCTTACACATGTTGTAAGCTCCTTAAATACTACAGGATAGATGTTTCTAGGCTACAAGTGAAATACTAAAACCCTAGCAACTGAATTTCCTCTAATGCCCTTTGAATATTTCGAATCTTGGTCAAGCTATGGCTCACATGTGATGAAAGTGATAGCCAGCTGTTTAAACTTGATCTTATTCGTTCAAAAACTCCTTTGGGACCAAGTTTTAAGGATTAGCCGTTGATTCTCTGAAGGATTCCAATTTTGCCATTTTTGGGGGTGACAGGGTCGTCCTTGTGGGGTCCAGGGGTCACGGGGATATGTTTCTGGGTTGTGGGTTTGGTTTGTGGTAGGGTTAATTGGGGTTCTAGAGAAAATAGGTGAAAAACCATTTGATTAGGGTTTAATTAACCCTGGTACTCCGATTGGGACTAGTGACAGCAATTCTGATTGGTATTCCGACGCAATATTCCGATCAGGTCAGGGTAAGGCTGATCGGAATACATTCCGATTGGGAGGATTTTCTTCATGCTTTGTCTTGTTTAATTTTTACGTTATCATTTTAATACTTGTCTAATTTTAATTCTTGTCACGCTTTAATTTTCAGTCATTTAATTAACTTACTTCCCGTCACGTTTTTAAATATCGCACCTTTCTTTTTATTTAGATTTAGATTTATATACTTGCCCTTTACTTTAACGACATTTACTTTTAAGTCTTGCACATTTAAATTTAAAAACAACCACAAAAATATTCTTTTTCACCAAAATAAAACTGAGTCACACATAGAGAACCTAGATCAATTCGATTAGAACACTAGAACGATAATTTTTATATGGGCCAAAAGCCTTGTATCACCTATATACAAGCATCACAAAGGCTGCTTGTGCCTTTTCCATCAAGCTCGGGCTTGAGCTGATCATTTTCAGAAAGAAGCTTGTTGGTATGAATAGGAGATGATGATGATGAGTCCAAGAAAAGGCCACCACATCCAATATACAAGATTTGTACCTACTAAGACTAAACAACAAGAGCAAAAGTGACCTGGATAACAAAGCTTATAAGTGTATAAGACTGGCTTATTAATTAAGCCAGCTTATCAGCTTTTAGCTTATAAGAAAAAAAATGGTTTCCAAACGGGTTTTGTTGAAATGTTGTGATAAAAGTGAAAACTTTCTTACTCGAAACTAATTTCAAACGATAAACATGACTTAAACAAAATTGGAACTCAGATTATGCAAATTTAAAATCTCTTTCATTTTCATTAGTAAAGTTAAAATATTACAAAATCTGGAACAAGGGCTTACACATGTTGTAAGCTCCTTAAATACTACAGGATAGATGTTTCTAGGCTACAAGTGAAATACTAAAACCCTAGCAACTGAATTTCCTCTAATGCCCTTTGAATATTTCGAATCTTGGTCAAGCTATGGCTCACATGTGATGAAAGTGATAGCCAGCTGTTTAAACTTGATCTTATTCGTTCAAAAACTCCTTTGGGACCAAGTTTTAAGGATTAGCCGTTGATTCTCTAAAGGATTCCAATTTTGCCATTTTTGGGGGTGATAGGGTCGTCCTTGTGGGGTCCAGGGGTCACGGGGATATGTTTCTGGGTTGTGGGTTTGGTTTGTGGTTGGGTTAATTGGGGATCTAGAGAAAATAGGTGAAAAACCATTTGATTAGGGTTTAATTAACCCTGGTACTCCGATTGGGACTAGTGACAGCAATTCTGATTGGTATTCCGACGCAATATTCCGATCAGGTCAGGGTAAGGCTGATCGGAATACATTCCGATTGGGAGGATTTTCTTCATGCTTTGTCTTGTTTAATTTTTACGTTATCATTTTAATACTTGTCTAATTTTAATTCTTGTCACGCTTTAATTTTCAGTCATTTAATTAACTTACTTCCCGTCACGTTTTTAAATATCGCACCTTTCTTTTTAATTAGATTTAGATTTTTATACTTGCCCTTTACTTTAACGACATTTACTTTTAAGTCTTGCACATTTAAATTTAAAAACAACCACAAAAATATTCTTTTTCACCAAAATAAAACTGAGTCACACATAGAGAACCTAGATCAATTCGATTAGAACACTAGAACGATAATTTTTATACGGGCCAAAAGCCTTGTATCAAATGGCGCCGCTGCCGGCTCTTTTCGTTAAGATTGACGGTTTTCTCTGAGAGACACGTTGCTTTTTGGGATCCGTTCACTTGTGAACGTTACTTTTCTTGCATAAAAAAGTCCAAAAACTCATAAAAATTAAAAATTGATAAAAAAAAACCATAAAAATTAAAAATTTCAAAAATCCAAAAAGATTTTATCTTTATTGTGTATATATATTGTCTTTGTGTTTGGTTTTGTTTTCTTTTGCATTTTCAGGTGTATGCGTACTAGATCTTCTAATTATCAAGAGCCCGAGCCTCAAGAAGATTTAGATATGGCAGGTGTTAACAACAACAACATTCCACCGAACCTGAATAATAATAATAACAACAATGCTCTTCCACAGCCCGATCTTCGGAACATGGAAGAACTTTGTCAACCAACAATGTTTGGACGAGGAGGACCGATTGCGCCGATGCAAATCAACGCGCCTGAGTTTTCGTTGAAGCACCACATGATTCAGCAAGTGCAAACAAACCCATTCCGTGGATTGCCTGATGATGATGCCAACAAACACCTCGACAAGTTCATTACAATCACCCAAAGCATGAAGTTGGCTGGGGCCACTATGGATGAACTTCGCCTACAACTCTTTCCACACACTCTATTACATCATGCCGAGAAATGGTTTGATCGTCTTCCGAAGAATTCTATTCACACTTGGGATGATATGACTCAACGCTTTTTGTCGCGCTACTTTCCACCATCCATGGTCACGAGCCTTCGCAATCAGATCAGCGGTTTCATGCAAGATCCCGATGAATCTCTTTTTGATGCTTGGGAGAGATATAATGTCTTGATCGATAGATGTCCAAACCACAACATGCTCCCTGTGACCTTAATTGATACTTTCTACAACGGTTTGACTTTTCGAGATCGTGATACGATTAATGCAGCCGCCGGTGGCACATTCATGAAAAGGAGACCCGAGGAGTGTAGAGAGCTTATTGAGAACATGACTACTCACCACAAAAACTGGGATTCCTCTGCTTCTTCAAGGAACAACCCGAGAGTCAATGTTTCTCCCACCTCAGCAAACCCTGATATGACCGAACTCACCCGTGTGCTGACTGAAATGAGCAGAAGTATGCAACTCTTGGCTTCAAACCAACAACAACAAGTTAAAGCTGTTGCACCTTCTTGTGAAACATGCGGCGGTCCTCACTCATACACTGATTGTCCTTCAACTCAAGGAGATCCGGAAAATGTGTATGCTGCTTACGGTAATTATTCACCGGAAAATTACCAAGCTAGACAACAAGGGGATAGAAATCTGCTGAGTTACCGTTCCAACAACTACCTTTCACCCGGTTTTTCTCCTCAAAACCAAAACCCCGCCAACAACTACACCAGAAGCAACCAAATCCCACCAAGAGCTTCTAATCCTTATCACCCACCCACCCAACAAACCCCACCCATTAATCCCGATGTTGAGGCCATCATGAGAACCCAAGGTGAGCAAATCAAGAACTTGCAGAGCCAAATTATCAATCTGAAAGGAGATATCACAAAGCAAGGAAATGAGATAAGATCCGAGCTTCGAGATAACATTCAATCCTCCTTCAGCAGTCAAACCAATGATTTGAAGAATATGCTTGCTAGTTTCTTGCCAGCCGCTCAACCTTCTTCTTCAAGTTCTCTACCTTCAAACACCGTCACTAATCCGCGAGCCAATGTGAGTGCTATTACTACTCGTAGTGGAGTCACCATCGTAGGGCCACCAATCCCACCACCATCATCTACACCTCCTCCACCACCATGTATCCCTACTCCTCCTACACCTAGTATTAGTGCACCATTACTGTCTCCGCCTCGACGTGATGAAGTTCCCACGAATGATCCTTCAACATCTCAACCTTTACCTACACCTGCACCTTCACCACCCAAACCCAATATCCCTTATCCCTCTCGTTTAGGCAAGTCCAAAATGCTAACCAAGGAGGACTCCGAAGTGTCACGCTATGTGAAGATGATTTCTCAAATGAACTTCAACATTAGCTTTCTTGAAGCACTCGTCCACATGCCCAAATTTGTTAAAGCATTTAGGGAATTACTTAACAAGAAGGAGAAGCTGATTGAACTCGCCAACACACGATTAAATGAAAACTGCTCTGCAGTCCTTCTTAGAGAACTTCCGGAAAAACTTGGAGATCCCGGTCGTTTTGTGTTGCCTTGCGTGTTCAACAAAACTGAAGAATTTACTGCCCTTGCTGATCTCGGGGCTAGTATTAATTTGATGCCTTTGAGTGTTTGGAAAACACTATCATTGCCCGACCTCACTCCAACAAAGATGACTCTTGAACTTGCAAATCGCACTCTCGCTTACCCCGTTGGTATAGCCGAAGACGTGTTCATTAATGTTGGCGCATTTACTTTCCCGGTCGATTTTGTCGTAGTTGATTATGAAATGGACCCTCGTATTCCTTTAATACTTGGTCGGCCATTCTTGAGAACCGGACGAGCTTTAGTGGATGTTGCCGAAGGTGAGTTAATCTTAAGAGTCGGGGATGATGCACAAGTTTTCAAAATGGGGAAGCTTACTAGTACAACTTTTGGAGGCCGAGAATCAGTGAATATGATTAATGTGCTCGATGACTTTACCGTCTACGACAATCCTCTATTCGACTCTTGCATCGATAATCCACTTTTTCATGATGATGTGGATGATTCTCTCCCTACTTTCGAAGCTTCTCCCATTTATGATTCTCCACCGGTCTTTGATGCTTATGATGATAATGATTCTAGCTCAGATTCAGATGATTTTGATGATTGTACTTCTGAGTATCCCGAGCTGCCCACATATGATGATTTTGATGAGGCTGATACTCTCTCGAGCGATTCTTCACACGATGAAGATCCTCCGCCATCACTCGATCCTACTTTGGACGATTACTCATTTGAGGAAGATTTCTCTGAATTTCTCAACACTTACTACCCTCATGAGAGTGATGCCCCTCCTTTGGACTTTGAAGATTATCGTCTTGATCCTACTTTGGATTTGAAGCACATTTTGTCAAAGGAGAAGAAACCGGTCGACACCGAAATCCGTTGCACATATGATTTGACACCTCTTTGTCCCCCTTCTGAGGACGAGGTTGTGCTTCTTTGCGGATCTTCTTCACACTCGGCTGAGCCTGAGTGCTATTTTCCCTTAAAGGAAAAGGTGTTCGACCCCGGTATTGAAGTCTTTAAGCCATCTCAGTATCCACCTGATGAAATAAAAGGAAAAATCTTTGGACCCATTGAAGACATGCTTGCACCACTTCATCCTTGCTTCTACTATGCTCCATCACTGCTTAAGGGAACCTTGCCACTTCTCTTTTGGCTTGCCTTGTTCGCCTTAAGTTCTTGTTATTTGATGGATGAAAACTATGTCTTTGATCCGGGTGGATATGTCTCATGCTTCTTCCGTTGATGATCAAGGTCGAATCAGGCTAATGACTCGGTTAACAAAAATCAAGCGCTTCTTAGGAGGCAACCCATGCATCTATCTTTTCGCTTTCTTTATCATAAGTGTAGGGGAGACCCTTTGGTTTGCTATTTCCTCTCCTCACTTCTTAATCAGGGATTCGAGCTTCAATGATCCACTCTTGATAATTCTTGACGACCCGTGATTCCGTGTTCTACTTCTTCCCGGTTCTATCCTAAACTCTTTTCGATTCACTATTTTATATTTTCTCAATATTAAAATAGGAATCTCTTTAGTTGTCTTTTCCTTAGCGAGATTTAAACAACGTGCACAATTTCCTAAGTGTAGGGGAGTTTACTCCCACATGCTTAGACATTGAGGACAATGTTTATCTTAAGCGTAGGGGGGACTTCTATCGAAGTTAAGTGGTCTTTTCCTTGTATTTGTCCTCATTTTAACCGGAAAATCAATTTTTCGACATTTTTCAAAAATTTTGATCTATTTTGGCCTATTAGTTTTTCCCTTTTGTATAGTTATTTTCTTTCTTTGCTAGAATAAATCTTTGAATAAGTGGTTTTAATTTTCAAACGTTGTGAATCTTTTGACTCAATCCGAGTTTACTCTAGCTAGTATCCTTAACGTGTTTAAGTCAAAGTTTTGCTAGGCTTTTATAGAGGGAGCTATAAAACGCGAAAGTCTTAACTCTCACGGGTTAAGAACAAGAACTTTTCTCAAGTTCCTATAATTGATCCTAGAGAGTCGTTTATCAAGGGAACTTTAAAATGCGATTTCTAAACTTGAAAAAGTCTAAGAATTTGCAAGATCCTATAGGCGACTCGAAAACCCAAAACTTTGATTTAATAGGCTAAGTATCCACGAGTCTCATTACTTGAGATTTTAAACTGTGGAGAACGAGAGATGATAGAGCCAATTATAAGTTCGGTATTCTTTCGTGAATTTATGTGAGTTAATTATAAGCCTATTCTCCCATCGCTTGCTAATAAATTTATCTGCTAATAAATAAGGTTGTACGATTTGAAAAGTTACTTAGCTTCTAGCCCCAGATCGTTTAAAAGTTGCTCGGTATGGATTAGAGTTCATAGCCAAGGCATAACTTATTGAAGTGGGACGCGAAGATTGGCGAGTCCGAAAAGGCCCTAACAAGGCATGAGGGCTATATTTTGTTGCTAAAGATCCAAAGTGATGTGAAGAATCATTTATCGAAAATCAATATGAAGGATCGAGACACACGACGTAAAGCAAAACTCCCCAAAAGTCATGGAGAAGTGTATCCGAAAAGACCCTAACAAGGTATGAGGATAAATAGATCCAAGTCATAAAAGGAGGCGGATCGTTGTATATCAAAGTCCAAAATAAAGATTGGAGAAAAATGAAGAAGTCGTGGTCCAAGTATGAATCTCTCAAAACTTCAAAGTGAAGAATTCCTATTATGAAGAGAAGACCATTATTTCATGAACGTCTCTCAAGGTTTGAAGTATGAAGTCGCTGCCAAATATCGGTCCGAGAAAGGTCTCAAATCGCGAAACGAGTTATGCCAAGATATGAACTTTATGAGGTCCCGAGAAGCAGTTTTAAAAGATTTGGTCCTTTAGCTAACTATTGATTAAATCGTGCACTTTATTTTCAGACTAAATAACTATCGAAATAAGTCAAACAATGCATCCTCGTGATCATTCAAGACAACAATAAAATATAAGAGATACACCTAGGAATAAGGGAGTCTAAGTGAATAATTGGTCCACATGAGTTCGTGTGAGTTTACTAACTTACAATAACAATGATCTCATTTTTAAGCTTGGTTTGGAGAAAGTGAAAACTTGAGGATGATAATTATTCATAACATTTTCAAAACCCAAGGTATGCTTTTGATTTCTTTATTTTTTATGTCTTTAATTTTCTATCTCTTTAATAAAGGCCAACATGGATTAATTATGATGAAGAATGTAAACGTGCTTTGTAACTAGTGCATTGCATGAGGACATTGCAATGGTCAAGTGTAGGGGATTTGATAGGTGTGTAAACACCCATCTTTTATACCACTTATTTACAATAATAACCGGACCAAAACGTGTATTTTATGTCTTTTATGTCGGAATTATGTGTGGTTTGTGTTTTTGTTGTGATTTAGGACGAAAAGGTGAAAAGTGGAGAAAACACGGGAATTCACGAGCATTTACGGACTTTTATTGAAGAAAAAGATTGAAAGACGAAGTCAAGAAGTCAAGAGTGCAAAAAGAACGGAAGTCCAAGACCAATTCTGAAGATTTATCGAAGAAAGAGTCAAAAGACGGAAGTTCACTTAAAGCCGAGGAACTCAAGTCTTATTTATTGAAGAATTAAAAGACGAGTCCAAAGAAATCCCGAGCCAAAAGTCGTTAAAGTCCAAGATTAAAGAAGATTTGAAGGCTTAAGGACTAATGGCGCAATTAACAAAAAGATTAAAGAAGAGGAGGGACCTAAGCATGCAATTAAGGAAGAAAGGAAGGAGAGGAGGAAGCTTCCTCTAACCTCCTCCCTAATCCCCTATATATAGTCATTAGCTAATCACTTTTCATTTTGTTGGCTAGATTGACAAACTAGTTCTTCCACCTTTATTTTATGCACCTTTAATTACTTGTCATTTAAATACATGTTTTGCACCTTTAATTACCTTTAATTTCAAGTAAGTGTCTCTTTTAATTACTTGCACCTTTACTTTATCTTGTTAATCTTCTTCTACCTTTCTTTAATTTACACGTTTTTATCTTGTTAAGTTGTTTAAAGATTTCATTTTTATGCTTTTGATTGTTTTAAATCTCTTATTTTCATAGCTTATTTGATTTATTTTCAAGTTTATATAGTTTTTACAAAAGTTATTTTTATATATAAAGTTGTTTTTCTTAAAGTTTATCTTTTTCGTGTCTTAAAAGTTGTTAACTTTCAGTTTCGTAGCTTATTTTTTACACGGTTTTACCTTAGGATTTAGTCTTGTGCTTATTAGAATCTTAGCTTATTAGATTAGCTTATTTTGTGTACTTTTCCCTGTTTTCCGATCGTGACAATCGGAAAAGGGAATTACATTCCGATCGGTGTGATCGGATTAGGGTTTAGACATTCCGATTGGGGGGTGTTTCTTGGTATTCCGATCAGAACAAAGTAGTGGTATTCCGATCAGGTAAGTGTGACAACATTCCGATTGGAGGACTAGTACTCATTCCGACTGAGGTGTCATTTTGGGTATTCCGATCGTGGGTAAGGTGACAGTTATTCCGATCACGGGTTCCGAACGACATTCCGACCAGGTCCACTCCAACATTCCGATCAGGTAGGTTTCCTTCATTCCGATCTGAGGAGAGTTTGTGGTATTCCGATTGGGACTAGTGACAGCAATTCCGATTGGTATTCCGACGCAATATTCCGATCAGGTCAGGGTAAGGCTGATCGGAATACATTCTGATTGGGAGGATTTTCTTCATGCTTTGTCTTGTTTAATTTTTACGTTATCATTTTAATACTTGTCTAATTTTAATTCTTGCCACGCTTTAATTTTCAGTCATTTAATTAACTTACTTCCCGTCACGTTTTTAAATATCGCACCTTTCTTTTTAATTAGATTTAGATTTATATACTTGCCCTTTACTTTAACGACATTTACTTTTAAGTCTTGCACATTTAAATTTAAAAACAACCACAAAAATATTCTTTTTCACCAAAATAAAACTGAGTCACACATAGAGAACCTAGATCAATTCGATTAGAACACTAGAACGATAATTTTTATACGGGCCAAAAGCCTTGTATCACCTACATCCAGGCATCACAAAGGCTGCTTGTGCCTTTTCCATCAAGCTCGGGCTTGAGCTGATCATTTTCAGAAAGAAGCTTGTTGGTATGAATAGGAGATGATGATGATGAGTCCAAGAAAAGGCCACCACATCCAATATACAAGATTTGTACCTACTAAGACTAAACAACAAGAGCAAAAGTGACCTGGATAACAAAGCTTATAAGTGTATAAGACTGGCTTATTAATTAAGCCAGCTTATCAGCTTTTAGCTTATAAGAAAAAAAATGGTTTCCAAACGGGTTTCTTGAAATGTTGTGATAAAAGTGAAAACTTTTTTACTCGAAACTAATTTCAAACGATAAACATGACTTAAACAAAATTGGAACTCAGATTATGCAAATTTAAAATCTCTTTCATTTTCATTAGTAAAGTTAAAATATTACAAAATCTAGAACAAGGGCTTACACATGTTGTAAGCTCCTTAAATACTACAGGATAGATGTTTCTAGGCTACAAGTGAAATACTAAAACCCTAGCAACTGAATTTCCTCTAATGCCCTTTGAATATTTCAAATCTTGGTCAAGCTATGGCTCACATGTGATGAAAGTGATAGCCAGCTGTTTAAACTTGATCTTATTCGTTCAAAAACTCCTTTGGGACCAAGTTTTAAGGATTAGCCGTTGATTCTCTGAAGGATTCCAATTTTGCCATTTTTGGGGGTGACAGGGTCGTCCTTGTGGGGTCCAGGGGTCACAGGGATATGTTTCTGGGTTGTGGGTTTGGTTTGTGGTAGGGTTAATTGGGGATCTAGAGAAAATAGGTGAAAAACCATTTGATTAGGGTTTAATTAACCCTGGTAATTTTTAGGGTTTAAGGGGTGTGAAGGGTGTGATTTAATCTGTTTATGGGGGGTGGGTTAATTTAAATTAGGTGTTTAGAGGGAAATTATAACTGATTTAATTAGTTATATATAAAAAAGGTGGGTGATGAGGTGGCGAGTTGGGAGTGGAGGGAGTGTTGGACGTGATTGGTAGAGTGGGGAGGGGGTGATGAGGTGGCGAGTTGGGAGTGGATGAGGGGATTAAGGTTGTCGGATGGTTAAATGTAATGGGAGGGTAGGTTAAAAAGGTTTGTGGTTATGGCGATTATAGTCCCCCTGGTTAAGTCACCCCTTTATCAGCTTTTCATATTTAGTCCATTACCCCTTTCATGGTTAGTCCTTTAGTAATTTCACCAACAGTCCTTTTGTTAACAAAGTATTAAACTTGTAACTTTATCCAATCTCCAAGGGCTTGATTTGTAAAGTCTTCATTCTTCTGTTGATCCCAAAGTCAGATCTTAAACCTTAATAGCTTGTTTAAGGGTTGTGATAGAGAGAAATAATTCAATCTAACACTAGAGAAACTTTGCAAAGCAAAGTAACTAAACAAGATGCGGAATGTAATGTTTAGCACAAGAACAAATGTGATTGAAACGTTGAACTTTAATATATCAAATATATACGAATACCCAAAATGGTATTAGGGTTTACAAAACCTTAAAGTAATATAATGAAAGACAAAATGAGAAAGACACACTTTGCATGCTAACCAAGTGAGTCCTTTTATAGGCACAAGGACTCACGTACAAGATCACTACTAACAAACTATGGAAAGTATTAAGGAATAATAACTGAAACGCGTAAAAATCTATTCCATGTTTATCTTTGACAGCAGGGCCTTTGACTTCAGCAGGGGAACCAATCCCCCTGCCTTTGTTATTTAGCAGGGGGAACTTACTCTAGCAGGGGTACGAATAATCAACTAGCATGGGAAACAAAATAAGCATAGATTTATTCCTAACAATCCTCCCCTAAACTTGTGCTTTCCCCTAAAGACAAGTTTCTGAATAAATACTAGTTGATGAGGATGCTTACAAACTTTCTGGCCAAATCTGACTATGAACCATTCTTACCAGATCATAAGCAACAGGCTTTTTAGCATCTACAATTAGGTTAGCCTGTGCCAGTTTCTTCAAGGTGTCCCGAGAGAAGGGATAATACCTATGATTGAGAAAGTACACACTCACACCTTCCATCACTACCTCATAAACCCCAGAATTGGTAAACAGCTTCCAATACAACAAATCTCCTTTATTCACTGCATCAAATATGGGATCAAATAACTCATACTCATACATCCTATGCATGCACTCCCAGATTACCCAATCCTTCTCCACACCATCCATGGTAGGAGGTTTTGCAGAAAACGTCTTCTTCAATATTTTCCACAGATCTTCTAAGTCTTCACTATCCAAAATTTGAAAGATGATATCTAGACTTAGAAAAGTCTGTGCTGTATTGTCAGCTCTTGTAAGCTTCCACCAAGTCCTCCCTTTGTGTTCATAAACAGCATACTCTATGATAGCAAACTTCTTTCCAAGTTCACTAGGTGAGATATCATCATTTTCCTGCAGAATTAGCTGTTTATCAATCTCATCATTTGAAGGCCTTTGAGACTCTTTAGTAACTGTGCCCACTTTCTCCATTCTCTTGAGTCTCTTTGCTGCTCTTTGTACATTAAGTACAGACTTCTCAAGTGCTTCTGGAAAACTTCCACCTGCTTGATGTGATGCCCCTGCTTGTGATGATGCACCTGCTTGGGATGATGCACCTGCTTGTGTAGTTTCCAAGGTTGTCTCTTCAGCTTTTCTTTTCTTTGATTCTCTAGCTTTCTGTAGCATTTCACTTTGTCTCCTAAGATACTCAGCTTCCTCAGGAGTGTTGATAGTCATCCAATCCTCCACATCATACAATTTTAGAACTGGTCTGACTGCTCTTTTTATGGCTTCAAAACTCATATCACTGAAGTCACCATCCTTCCACTTTCTATGTCTCTTAAGTAGAACTTTGTAGTGATCAAGTTGCCCTTTCTCTGAAGTTAGATACTTCTCACTCTGAATTTGAATTGCCCTTCTTTCCAGATACTCAGTTTGATATTTGTAAACAAGGCAAGTCAACTCATACCTGTCTTCCAAAGGAGCATTTATCAACTCCTTCTCCCATTGATCAAGAAACTCTCCAACATGAGGTACCCTGTCATCTAGTTCCCTATGCATAATCTCCACCTGCTTTATCATATCTTTGGGCCTCATCTTTTGCATTCTTTGGTCCTGCATATCCATCTCCTCTTGTTGTAGCCTGAGATCTACCTCTGCATCATGTGCTTCTTGAGCCCTTTGCTGTTCAGGAGTTAAATGCTTGTATTTTCTCTTAGGCTGTTGCACCATGATTCCTTTTCCTTTGTCTTTTGGATCCACTGCTGGTGCTGGTTTCGCTTTAGATGCAGGTTCTTTGATAGTAATCCCCTTCTGAGCTGGTAGCTTCCTGTTCTTTCTAACAAATGTTTGAGTAATATTCTTAACAGGGGATTGACTTACAGCAGTGGGTTCAGCAATGGCAGGGGAAACTCTTGAAGCAGGGGCTTCTTCTGGATTGCCCATGGTGAGCAATGTTTGAGCAATATCTTTGGTTGCACTCCCCTTGTTACTTTCCTTATCAGCACTTCCTTTCTCCATCCCTTTCTGAGCACTTGTTACCTTTCCATGTACCCCACCAGGATATGAATAGTACTCAGTAGACCCCTCAGTATGTGGAACTTCCTCCCTTTTGGAAGCATCCTCATCTGTTGAAAGAATCAGTCTGGGCTTTCTCCTCCCCTCAAGAGTAGCAAGTCTGGTTTCTAAGTGAGTGATAACCAGACCTTGCTTTTTGACATCTTGTACCAGTTGTGCATTCTGCCTTTTCAGACTCATACACATTTTCGTCAATTCCAAATTAGTCAAAGGTTTCATACTGCTCTCAATCCTAGAAGGGAATTTCTCCCCTTTTTGGATATCATGGAGTGGGGGAGAGGACTTATTGATGGTGTCACTATCCTGCTCACCCCTTGAGGATGAGACAGTAGTGGCAGCCAAACCCCCAGGTTGCTCCAAACTCTTGGAGACTCTCCTTTCTGCTGCTTGTGAAGATTCACCAGGCAAGGGAGACCTGGCAAACCTGGATTTTGAACGCCTTTCTTGTTGTGGATCAGCAGGTGGTAGGTTCTTGGCAGGGGTATCAGAAGATTGAGGTGTGACTGTTTGATTTTTGGCTTCTTCCCGTCTGATTTGGTCCATCATAATTGAAGTGAGTGGAATGTTTTTGCCAGAAAATAGGGGTGATGGTGCAAGTAGTGTGGTGAAGAGTTTGGTGGTGTGTTGGGTTGCTGAAAAATAGTTTTTGTGTTGAATGGGACCATGATCACTCATATTCAGCAGAATTTCTATAAACCTTGGATACATACAAAACTTTGAGGTGCTTGAAACATTTTTGACCATGCCTTTACAAATCATTTGAGAAAAACAATACTTCCTCCCTGTTGCAAAGCAGATCAGGGCAGAAGCTATCTCACTACCAACTTCATTAAAAGCAGTGGTTTTTGGTGACAAACATTGCATAATTGTATGAATCAAATATTTCCAATGAGGGGCAAACTGGCCTTTAGCAAACTTACATTTTTGATTTTTAGAAAGTTTGTACCTCAATTTAACAAGACCTGCAAAATTTCAGCCTCAGGAAAGTTAGTTATCCCATCCTCATCATCAAGGAGAAGCTTTTCCCTGATGAGAAGGGCCACTCTGAAGTACGAAGACTTTAGAAAGGCCACAACATCAGCAAACTCTGCTGGTTCATCATGAAGTAAAGCGATTTGGTTATGATTAGGAGCAATTTTAAGAGTCATGATGAATTTTGAAAATAGTTTGAAGGTTTATAGAGATGGGAGGTAAGTGGGATTAAGTCGAGGGAGAAAGATGGACCTGCTGGTGAAGGGAATTAAGTTTTTATAGGCGAATTGAAGAGCTGTGATTGGACCAAAATTTTCAAATTACAAAAATATCAAAGATAAATCTTGATAAAAAAATAATTTATTTGAAATAAAAGGAAAAGATTACCAATCAGCGAAGAAAGCGCCTTAAATATCTTTTAAAAACAATAAATATTCCCTAACCAAAATTAAAGCAAGCAGGCCCAACGGCTATGAGCAGGGTAACAATATTGTCGGTCAACGGTCAAACAGGGGAATGTTATGATAGCAGGGGAATGATAAGATAAAAGCAGGGGAAACTTTCCTAGAGGTATTGGACTAATCATGGAGAGACTAATGCTAACTAGCTCTGCTCTAATTGCACACACTTGTATACACAAGATAGATACATAGAAACTCAAGAGTCCTCTATTCAGCAATGGTCCCAATACAAAAAGTCAATACATAAGTCCCCCTACACCAAGTTATCCCAAGAAAACATGCATACCCCAGTCACCATCCCAACCTTGTCCCTTACCTATGGTCAGTCAGTCTTGGCAATGTGTGCCACACCTCTGTTTTTGAACAGCAAGCTGTTTTAATAGAGAAATGTAAGCACACACTACAGTGCCTCAAGGTTTCAGAGTTCTGACAAGCTTTACAGCAAGTCATCATTACCCTGAACCCTCACTCACCAGTGGATATGATCTAAGATCATATATGAGTATCCTAAGGATACCCTAAGTCCTAAAGGTCTGACCTAACCTCCCCTGAAACATAGAGTATATACCTGATCCACCAATGAGAGTAGTATGCACCATATGAACCTCTGCATTGTTAGTCTAAAACCACATAGAACCACTTTTGTAAAAAGAACACACCCAGCTTAAGAGAAAAATTCTCTTGGCAGGGGAATGAACCCCCAGCAGGGGAATCTTTATTAAAAAGCAGTGGAATGAAAGAGATGGAAAAATGAACTAACAGTTATACAACAACAGCAGTGAAGCAACCCTGATCAAACATGACAACGTAGACATCAGATTTTAAGGAGTAATCATTCCAATACCTACAACCAGATACTGAAACCTCCCTACTTCAAAAGCTTTTGTTAAAAGATCAGAAACATTAAGTTCTGTATCAATTTTCTCAGGAACAATCAGTCCTTTTTCAAAACAATCTCTGATAAAGTGATGTCTAATTTCAATGTGTTTAGTTTTGCTATGAAAAACAGGGTTCTTTATCATGCAAATAGTGCTGTTGTTGTCAATGAATATCTTGGTTTTAAGAAAGTTATACCCATAATCAAGCAGTTGATTTTGCACCCAAAGAACTTGACCACAGCATGCAGCAGCTGCTACATACTCAGCTTCAGTTGTGGATGTTGCCATGATAGTCTGCTTCTTACATTGCCAAGATATAAGCCTGCTTCCCAAAAATTGGCATCCCCCTGTTGTAGATTTTCTATCATTGTTGTCACCAGCATAATCACTATCTGAATAGGCTATTAGCTCATAGACCTATAATTCCCGACATCTATAGGCTTTCCAGGACCATCCTTGCCCCATGGATGATCCTTGTCCATTGGAGTGGACACCTTCTTTCCATCAGACATGCCAAACTTTTCACAATCTCAGCCACATATTTGTCTTGTGAGATAAATATCCCATCTTTCCGCTGCTGAACTTGTAACCCCAAAAAGAAGTTTAGTTCTCCCATGGCACTCATTTGGAATTTATCCTGCATCAATTGGCAAACTCTTTGCTAAGCATAGAGTTAGTTGATCAAAAAATGATGTCATCCACATAGACTTGTACTCCCTGCTGAATCCATTGTCTAAGAGATATTTAGAGAGAGTACCATACCAGGCTCTGGGAGCTTGGTGAAGTCCATACATGGCCTTTTTCACTTTGTATACTTTGTCAGGATGTTCTGGGTCTTCAAACCCTGGAGGTTGCATGACATAGACTTCTTCATCAATGGTTCCATATAGGAAGGCACTTTTCACATCCATCTGGAAGACAGTGAAGTCCATGAATGAGGCATAAGCAAGAAATAATCTAATAGCTTCAATCCTGGCTACTGGAGCAAACACCTCTTCATAATCAATTCTTCTTCCTGAGTATATCCTTGTGCCACTAATCTTGCTTTGTTCCTGACAACTATTCCCCTTTCATCCTTTTTGTTCCTGAGTACCCACTTTGTCCCAATAGGCCTTGCCCATTTGGGACAATCTACCAGAATCCAAACCTCTTGTATGTCAAATTGTAAGAGCTCCTCTTGCATGGCTTCAACCCAGCTTGGGTCATTTAAAGCCTGAAAAATCTTCTTTGGCTCTTCTTGTGACAAAAATGCAGTAAACAGACAACATTGCATGTTGTCATGATTTAACTTCATGGTGGTGTTAGCAATGAAGCTGTGCTCCTTTGCTGTATACCTTGTATGTCTGGGGGCTTCAAGATTACCAATGATCTGAGAGATAGGATGATCCTTATTGATTCTGTAGGTAGGCTGTATGATGACTTCTGTTTCATCTTCTTCCAAATCAGAATTGATGGGGCTATTTTGATTAGGAAAGAAGTCCTCAAAGGAACTTCCAAATGATACAGCATGACCTAGAGATGGGTGCTGGTGAGCAGAATGAAGCTCTGAATAACTAGGACCTCCACTCCTGATGATTCTGCTTCCACTGCTGGATATAATAGGACCATCATTTATGGGTGTAGATGATGAAATGAGTGGGGATTATCTTTCTGCATCAGTAGTCTCATTAGCATCATGATCCTTTGTGAAAGAGGAATCAATTGGTCTAGCAGGGGAATCCTGGATTCCACTGCTTTCAGCCATTCCGCTGCCTTCAGCCATAGCAGGGGATGAGATTGGTTGTTCTTTTCCTAGAGAAGAATTATCTTCTTGAACATCAGCTTCAATAAGAAACAATGAGGGTACATTCATGTACCTCAGGGGTGACTTCTCTGCACCAGTTGTTTCTTGATTACCTGAAATGTTAGTGTTCTGCAAAACAACAGGTACATAATTCATAGACTTTGAAAGTACATCTATATCAAAGAACCAATCAGGACCTGTTTGAACATCTTTAGGTTTGTCTTCAAGAAAGTTCACATGAAGATTTTCTGTGATTTTGCTTGTCTTCTTGTTGAAGACCCTATATCCCTTGCTGTTTAATGAATAACCCACAAAGTATCCATCATCACCCTTTTCACTGAATTTACCTAGATTGTCAATAGTGTTTAAGATGATCACATGACATCCAAAAGGTCTGAAAAAGTCAATTAAAGGAGGTCTTCCATTGAACAGCTGATAAGGGGTCTTGTTGTGTGCCTTAATTACCAAGGCCCTGTTTTGTACATAACAAGCAGTGGATACAGCTTCAGCCCAAAAGATATCTGGAATTTTGGAATCAGACAGCATAGTTCTAGCAGCTTCAATGAGTGTCCTATTCCTTCTTTCTGCCACTCCATTCTGTTGAGGTGTTCTTGCTATGCTGAATTGCCTCTTGATGCCTTTGTTAATGCAGAAATAGTCCAGTTTCTGATTTCTGAACTCACCACTATTGTCTGATCTCATGGTAACCACCTTCATGCTTTTTGATAGTTCAATTTGATTGATGAACCCAATGAGTACATCAGCTGTGTCACTCTTCTCAAATAGGAAGAATGTCCATGTGAACCTTGAAAAATCATCAGTAATCACTAAGCAGTACCATTTCTTCATTATGCTTGCCACAGAAGTAGGACCAAAGAGATCCATATGCAGTAGTTCCAATGGCTTGGTGGTGGACATACTTGTTTTTTATTTGCAAGATGCTCTGTGTTGCTTCCCTTTCAGACATGCAGCACAAGTATGTTCATTGGCAAAGGACTTGGAAGGAAGACCATGAACCAGATTATACTTTACTAGTTTGTTCATGTTCTTGAAATTAAGATGACCAAGTCTTCTATGCCATTTCTTGCATTCATCTACTGAAGCTTTGGCAATGAAACATGTTTCATTGTCTTGGAGAGATATGTCCTTGAGATCAATTGTGTACATATTCTTCTGTCTTGGTGTTCTGAGTACAATAGGAGTGTCTTTTGGCAAGACAAACTCCTTTCCTAACACCAAGCATTCAGTGTCAGTAAACAAGACAAAATTCTTGTTATCAGTCATCTGTGACACACTGAAGAGATTATACTTGAGTTCTTTCACCAAGTACACATTGTCAAAGGTCATCCCATTAGTGACAATAGTTCCTTTTCCTGTTATAGTTCCATGCCCATCTCCAAAAGAAACACCATCATTGTCATGCAGGGGCACAAAGTTAGACAAGTAAGCTTTTTGTCCAGTCATACTTCTTGAGCATCCACTATCCCAATATGCTCTATCATCCCTTGTCTTCTTTGTCACCTGCAAAAAGAAAAACAAATTAGTTTTTCTTGGGGACCCAAGCTATTACAGACTTGGATCTACCTCGTGTATCAATGTAGGATAGCTTATCAAAAACTAGAGATACACCATTAGATTGAGTACCCCTTTTGGGTGCCCAAACCCAACCAGCTGAGGCTTTCACAGCTTTTCCCCATCTTCCCATGTTCCTAGAATGCAAAATTTTGCTAGCAGAGGATACCCTAGTTTTAGCAGGGGAATCTCTATGCTTAGCAGAGGGAACCCACCTTTTGTTTTGGCCTCTAGTCATGTGATGGTAAGGTCTAGAGCCAGATCTATATGCAGTATAAGGTGTTGGGGTGGTCACAGAAGTGTTGGGCTTTGAGTGAACATCATTCTCCTTCCTAATAGCAGGAACAACATATTTATCAGTCACCCTATTTCTTAAGGCAGGGGCAACATACTTGGCAGGGGAAAAGGATTTTGCCCCTGCATTTAAGAATGGTTTTAGGTTGCATATCCTTTAAGGAATTTGCAGCCACCATCTCCATTGGTGCCTTACACTCTTGATAAGTGTGCTCAAAGCTGGCACATGTAAAGCAGGGCTTGGTATTAATCACAAAGTCTTCTCCTAATTGATGAGACTTTTGGTCATTCTAATTTCTTTGATTACCTCTGATATTCCTGTACATGCCAGCATATTTAATGGTAGACTTAGGGGACTGTGACCTTGTCTTATATTTGGGAGAGCTACTCTTAGAACTAGAATGACTGCCAGAAATTCCTTCTTTTGAAAATCGAATCGGGTTATCAATTTGTTTTAAACCAATCTGTTCCTTTTCAACATCCCTAATAACACTAGTTTTAACAAGAGACTCTTCTGTATCAAGATTATTAGGTATATAAGCACTCAAGTCAAACTCAATGTCATCCTGTTTTTCAAAACAAGGGAGACCAGTCCATGATAGGTCTTTTCTAGGAAAAGGAGCATGGATGTTAGCAGGGGGTGGTGGTATGGTAGCATGCATATTTTTAATCCCAAACCCTGTTTTGTCCCTAGGAGATTTACCAACCTCAACTGCTTTGGTCAAATCTTTTGAAGCTTTTCCAAATTTTTCAACAGTTTCCTCATCTATCTTTTGGTTAGCTTTGAAAATTTCAAGTTCAGCAGTCAATGTCTTTATAGATTGGTTATTCTCCTTAGCATCTCTTTCTAGAATCACAATGTGATCCCTATAATCACTTTCTCTTTGCTTATACTCTCTTATGGTGGACTCTAACTGTTCTAAAGCACGTTTATAATTATCAAGATCATTATCACAATTGATATAGTCAGATTTTATCTTTCTGATTTGATCATTCAAAGATTCAGTATTTTTCCTACAAGCTTTAGTATAATATGAGTCATCATATACCTCATTGTCAGAGCTGGAACTTGACATGGCCATAAGTGCAAAGTCTTCTTCCTTTTCCTCAGCAATCAAAGCTTGATTTCTTTCCACATTCTCTGTCATAGCACTCCAGTCCCATCCACTTGCTCCATCTATCCCCTGCATGGCTACCATGGCCTTAGCACCAGAATCATCATCTCTTGTTTCCTTTCTATAGCTATTTCCAGTCTTAGGTCCTCTGCATTCCCTGGCAAAATGACCCTTCTTGCCACAATTGTAGCATTCAACTTTTGTTTTATCAAACCCAGCCACATCAGAGGGATTAATTGAGATCTTCTTCCCATACTTCTTGTAGAACCTGTTGGCTCTCATGCTGAGCAGAGCCCTATTCCACTTGATATCCATCTCTTCTAGCCCTTGCTTACTGATTTGACTTAGATCTTCATGTAACACAGTAGATCCTTGTGGCCCTTGAGATGCTATAAAAGCACAAGCAGTATCAAGGCTGAATGTAGCTGGTCTTTCTTCATCATAGGAAGGTCCATACCTGGTAGCAGGGGAATAAGTAGCAGGGGCTACTTAAATTCCACTGTTCTTGGAGATTCCACTGCTTTGTGATATGAATGCCATGTTAGCAGTGGAATCAACGAATCCACTTGAGTTGGTGGGAATTGTTCCTTTTGACTTCATCTCATTGACAACAGGTTCAAAAACTTTTAAGTTGTTATATATGTCATCAATGTCTTTTTCGTCCAAGTCATCCTTATTCTGCCAAATTGCCTTATAGACAAACCATTCTTTCTGGAGGCTGTTAAGAAACCTGGTATTCACCTGCTCTTTTGATACCTCAATATAAAAGAATTCCAACTGGGCCACCATATCTTGAAGCCTATTGTAAATAGCTCCAATTGATTCATCACCAATTGCTTTGAAGGAAGCAAAATCATTCAGCATTTGATTTTTATTCTTCTTCTTTGTGGCTTCATTTCCTCCAAAGGTTTTGCCTATGGCTTCCCATAGATCCTTAGCTGTTTTGTATTTCCTGAATCTGAGTTGATGTCTATCAGGTAGAGCCAACAGCAATGAGCTGTGAGCCCTGACATCATGCCTTCTAGCTAGTATCTCCTTAGCACACAGAGCAGCAGATTTCTTCTTGTCCTTACTTTTGGAACTTTCACCTTTTTCTTCTTCCTTGCCATCATCAACCACCATTGTTTTGGTGAATTGATCACCAAACTCTATAATCTCCCACAGAACATAGTGTTCCATTTTCAGGTATTGTTGGATTCTGAATTCCCATAATTCAAAGTTTTCAGGATCCAACATGGGTAACTTGAGGTTATTGTGGTTGTTGCTGTTTGAGGATGAATCTGAAGACATGTTTGCTATGAGGATTTTGTTCTTGATTTAGACAAAGTTTCTCAACAAGCTCTGATACCACTTGTTGATCCCAAAGTCAGATCTTAAACCTTAATAGCTTTTTTAAGGGTTGTGATAGAGAAAAAGAATTCAATCTAACACTAGAGAAACTTTGCAAAGCAAAGTAACTAAACAAGATGCGGAATGTAATGTTTAGCACAAGAACAAATGTGATTGAAATGTTGAACTTTAATATATCAAAGATATACGAATACCCAAAATGGTATTAGGGTTTACAAAACCTTAAAGTAATATAATGAAAGACAAAATGAGAAAGACACACTTTGCATGCTAACCTAGTGAGTCCTTTTATAGGCACAAGGACTCACGTACATGATCACTACTAACAAACTATGGAAAGTATTAAGGAATAATAACTGAAACGCGTAAAAATCTATTCCATGTTTATCTTTGACAGCAGGGCCTTTGACTTCAGCAGGGGAACCAATCCCCCTGCCTTTGTTATTTAGCAGGGGGAACTTACTCTAGCAGGGGTACGAATAATCAACTAGCAGGGGAAACAAACTAAGCATAGATTTATTCCCAACATCTTCAAGTATACATCTTGTATAAATTGATTTTTGGAGGACCAAAGTTGACATATCCCAAAAGATGAGGGACCAAACTTGACATTCTTCAAAACTTCAAGGGCATTTTGTAAATTCCATACTTGGGCCCGGTTCTTTGTGCGACTTCATTTCCCGTGTTCGTTTTTGCTTCATTCTGGTGATCTTTTGTTGATTACACAATATCCGTACCTAAAATACACAAGACACAAATACAAGCATATATAGGGGTATTTTCATGATATTTTAAGCGTTTTAAGCCCGATTTGGATGATGAGACTATGTATAATTGCAGTCTCATCATTCGGTTGTAGGACCCGACTTGAATCATCTTAGCATGCAACGGCTTCTTCAACTTGTAATCTGTGAGTCTTTGAGCTATGAGAATGTCGGACTGCGGAGTGTCGGAAGACTTGATCATCATTTTGCTTGCAGCGATGTCTTTTAGTTCATCTCGTAGAGGAGGAAGTACGGTTTCAATAGATTCTTGAACTTTTTCATCGATTGATTCAATCAGTGTGGCATTAGCTTGAACAAGTTCTTCTTTCTCCTCTTTGTATTTGTTTCTGAGTGCGCGAAGACGTTTAATTGATTCTTGCTTCCTTTCCACTGTAGCGTCTAGATTTTATCTTATTGACTCTTCAGATTGTTGACGACTGGTTAATTCTTTTCGAAGCTGGTCGATTTCTTTTTCAAAATCCTTCTTGCTTGCTAATTCATCACGAAGACTAGCGAGTTCCTTTTCATAGGTCGTCTTTGAAGATTCTAATTGCTCTATAACTAGAACAGTCTTATCCTCTTGAGCCTTCAAGCATTGTTCGATGATTTG
This sequence comes from Glebionis coronaria, assembly GCA_025667525.1. Taxonomy (NCBI): domain Eukaryota; kingdom Viridiplantae; phylum Streptophyta; class Magnoliopsida; order Asterales; family Asteraceae; genus Glebionis; species Glebionis coronaria. Next base: position 85,865 of record JANFOE010001969.1, read on the forward strand.
CATAAAATCTGGGGTGACAGGTGGAGATACCAGCAATGGTGTTGGATGAGCAGTTGATTTTGTAGGTGTGACATGAGTTGTGACAATGGTGTTGAGTACTGATGTAGTGGCCATAGTTACGGGGACATTTACCATGTTTGGGTTTGTTGAAAGATCAGTTTTAGTAACTTCAGATTCAAGTGAGTCAAGGTTCAAGTACTTACCTACTGGATCTGATAAAGATGAGGATTTGGTGACACTCTTATCCTTGTGGATGCTCCCTGTAACTGTTGTCTCTGGTTGAATATCATCAAGGGACGTATCTTGTTGTTCGTATTGTTGATCATCTTCATCATCCTAAACTGGTTCGTCAACAAAGTTATCTGGTTCTCTAAATTCTGCAATGTTAGGCAAGACGGCTTTCGTTGTCTGTTTCGATCCACTACCTCCCGTCTCCCTTCTACTTTTAATTAAAGCCTTCTTCAATTTCTTAGCTTGTTGTTTCTTAGTCAACGACTGTTGTTGTTCGTTTACGTCTTCAAGCAAGTCTTCATCGAAGAGAAGTGTTTTCTTTCGCTTGGCCTTTTTGTCCCCTAAAGACACTGTTTTTGTTCTTTTGCCTTTGTCTGGTGTTGGAGTATCAGCTTCTGAAGAATTAGTTTCCTTCCTTTTTCCTTTGGGTTTTGGTATCTTGAATTCTCCCGCGGCTAGTTTCTTTATGTGGTCTTCATTTTCCTTTAGAAGTATCTATATGTAGCACTCTTCTTGATTTTGTCATTGAGCATAGTATCCAGACTTGGAGCTGGAATACCTGAGTAAGTGTTCTTTTGTCCTTCAGGTCTCATGGCTAGCACAAAAAAATCATAATCTTCTGAGTTAACAAAGAATCCTCCACGTCGATCTATAGCTTCATCGGCTTTCATTAAGTAATTGATAATGAGCTTAGCGAAGCGTGGAAACTGAAAGTGGTCAGATTTCTTCTTAGCGTTTCTGAAGGCTTGATAATGAAATTCTTCCCATATGAGAGCAGCATAATACAAATTTAGTCTCTTGCAGATGCCATAGAAAATACGAGCCTGAGAAAGTCTCATAGAATCTGCTCCTCTGGATTTTCTCGTCAAGCATCGGATAATGATACTAAAGATTGCCTTCTATGGTTGTCCAAGCTTAGCTGTGGTAAAGCTAGATATGATTGGCAATTCTCCATCATAACCGAGAGACAAAATCAAATCTATTATTTTGTTTGAATCTTGAACAGTTTCATATGTTTTCCCTTTAGCCAAAGGAGGGAATCCAAAGATTTCGCGAAATTGTTTAAGAGAAAATTCCTTCTTTTGACCGTTAATGTTGAAAGAAAACTTGGTGTTTGTTATGGCTTTGATTGATGACCAAAATTCATGCATGTAGATTTCGGGAACAGTTGCTGACATCCGGAGTGCATTTTTGATCGGGGAGATATCAAGGACTACGATGGCAATTCTGAATGCTTCTTGTGATGGAACAAAGTCGTCTTTCAGTCGTTGATTATTGGAGGTGATTGGAACACGGTTTTCTTCTCGAACGAGTTCATTGTCAAGTTCAATTTGTTGCTCTTGAGTGAGAGACATGATAGCTGCTAAGATGAAACATACATGTTGATACACAAAAATATATCATACTGTATAAACCTTAAAAGCTTCATATTTCAGTACCCTTAAAACATAGCAATAAACACAAGAAATACCATACAATCACTACCGAAAATACTCAACAAGTAGAAACACATGCAAATCAGAATCCTAAGCAAGCATATCAAACAAGGATTCAAGCAAGAAAGCATAGTTCAAAATACATCATTCCAACCCTTATCTGGAATACATAGTGGCCTGCTTATCCGGAATACTTTTCCCCATGGTATCCAGAATCGAGTTCTAAGTCTTATCCGGAAACCAGTTCCTGAGTTTTATCCGGAATCTAGTACTTAAGTCTTATCCGGAATGTGTTTTTCGAAGGCTTATCCGGAAGATGGGTGTTCTAAAGCTTATCCAGAAAACAGTTTCTAAGTCTTATCCGGAATAATGTTTTGTAGACTTATCCGGAATATGGGTGTTCTAAAGCTTATCCAGAAAACAGTTTCTACGTCTTATCCGGAATAAAGTTTTGTAGACTTATCCGGAATATGGGTGTTCTAAAGCTTATCCGGAAAACAGTTTCTAAGTCTTATCCGGAATAAAGTTTTGTAGACTTATCCGGAATATGGTGTTCCAAAGGCTTATACGGAATACACTTTTCTAAGGCTTATCCGGAATAAAGATTCGACGACTTATCCTGAATATAGCTTATCTAGAATACAGTTTCAAGGCTTATCCGGAATAATGTGTTCGAAGACTTATCCGGAATATAGTTTGAAGACCTTATCCGGAATACAAGCTTATACGGAATCCATTGTTCTATAGCTTATACGAAATCCATTGTTCTATAGCTTATACGAAATCCATCAATCTTTGTTCTAAAGCCATTTTATCCTGATCTAATCCAACAATCTTTGTTCTAATCATAAAACCGAGCGAAACCCACCTATAATCCCTAATTAATTTGATCTAAACAACTCATAAAACCCAAATCTCGTGAATTTATTTAAAAACGAATTGATTAAAGGAATTAATGAAGGAATTAGTCAAGTTATAAACGAAAATTGATGTTAGTACCTTAGTTATTCATGAATTTCTCACAGAAAGATAATCACGAGTGAAGGTTTGTTAATGGCGGATAGAGTGTGATGTTTTTGTGTGTGTAGACGACGAACAGGAAAAGAAGAGACAGAGAGGAAAAAAGGCGGCTTGTAATTTTGACTTCGGTCAAGTTTTGGAAAAATTTACACTTTTTCAAATTTTGGTCCCCCTAATTACCTCTATTCCGTTTTTAGTTAATGACAAGGTTTAGGATAACACCCGTTAAGCAATTTAACAATTGTTAGACCTAATCCATTATATTAACTATTCCTTTTCGCACAAAAACAAAACATTTTATCCTAAATGCAAATATCTGATACACATCACTCACGACAAATCACGAACAATAACAAATCGTATACCAAAGGAGATCCAGTCATTAACCATTTAACCGATTAAATTTTCTCGAAAACTTTTGAAGACCGTTTTGATGACGAAGATGATTTGATATTTTCTCCCCCTTAAACGATGACCCGTTTCCTATTTAAAGAGTTGTAGACATTGTTTGAAGAGTCAAATATCGATGAAAGAATTTCCTAATTAATGTCTTAGAAAAATTGATTCGTGGTGGCAATAAGATTTCTCTTATTTTGACAAGTTAATGCACTGAGACGTACACTAATTCGTGTTAGATCAAGTTATAAAGTAAACTTGATCCCTTGTATGATTTGGCTTGTAAATCATACCCGAGAAAATTAATTCCCGTTGTGAGCCAACGTTTTCCAAGGAAATACGTGACTTTAATGCGAAAAGCGGGTTGCAGTCTGAAATAATTACAAGCCATATGGGCATGTTTTAAAAATATGTACACTTTTATACATACTCTATTTATGGCGCCGTGTCAATTTTAATCAACATTTCTAAGGCCGTAAATATTACCGTACTAAAAGACATGCCCGTTTTAAAATAAAAAATATTTTTGTATTTTCTTGATTTATATTTTTTATGGTTTTTGTATGTTTTATATTTTTGTATTTTTCTTTTGGTGGTTTAAATATATACGATAATATACAAGATCACGATCAAAGGATACTCTAGAATAGTTTACCATCACTATTTTGCAAGTTCTTCTGCCAACTCCTTAAGTGTCGTTGGTGAGAATGATTTCATGCCTAGCTTTTCGATCAAAAACTCGATACGTCCTCGATCTAAGGCCTTTGTGAAGATATCCGCCAGCTGATACTCAGTGTTGACAAAATACAGTTCGATCACTCCATTTTCCACTTGCTCTTTGATGAAGTGGTAGCGAATGTCAATGTGCTTTGCTCGGGAATGTTGAACGTAGTTGCAGCAAAGGGCAATTGTACTTTTGTTATCATAGTACATCGGGATTTTGTTGAATCCAAGACCGTAGTCAGTTAAATGAGATCGCATCCAAAGAACTTAAGCACAACAACCGGACATAGCAATGTATTCAGGCTCTGTACTTCATATCGCAGCGCTTTTCTACCTTTTAGATGCCCAACTAACCAGTCTATCTCCAAGAAGTTGTACACTGCCAGAAGTGCTACGTCTAGTATCTTGACACCCAACATAATCCGCATCTGCATATGATATTAATGCAATAGAGGAATCCTTCGGATACTACAGACCACGATTAAGTGTTCCTTTAAGATACCGAATGATCCTTTTCACAACATGTAAGTTCTTTTCGGTAGGCCGAGCCTAATACCGGGCACACATACATATAGCAAATTGCAAATCAGGCCTGCTAGCAATCAGATAGAGAAGGGTTCCGATCATTCCACGGCAAAGTTTAGGATCGACAACTATCCCATCCCTATCCTCATCTAACTTGGATCTCTCCACCATTGGAGTATCCACGGGGTCACAAATTTCAAAATGATACTTCTTTAATGATTCAAGAGTAAATTTGGATTGATTAATGAAGATGCCTCTGGGATTCTGAGAAATTTGCAACCCTAAGAAAAATGAAAATTTTCCAATCATCGACATCTTAAAGCGTGTGGACAGAATTTTCTCAAAATGGTCATACAGTCTTTGAGTAGTGGCGGCAAAAATTATATCATCAACATAAATTTGTACCAGTATCATGTCGTTGTCCTCCTTGAGAATAAATAATGTAGGGTCCACTTTGCCTTTGGAGAAGCCTTTTGAGATGAGATACGACGATAGGATATCGTACCACGCGCGTGGAGCTTCTTTCAACCCATAAAGAGCCTTCTTGAGCTTGTACACGTGATTAGGATACTCCAAGTTGACGAATCCATTCGGCTAGCTTACGTAGACATCTTCCCTTAGTTCACCATTAAGAAATGCCGTCTTAACATCCATTTGGTAGACGATCATGTTCATGTGAGCAGCATAAGCAAGGAATAGTCTAATTGCCTCCAATCGTGCCACAGAAGCAAAGGATTCTTCAAAGTCAATACCCAAAGCTTGTTTGTAACCTCTAGCAACCAATCTAGCTTTGTTCTTCAGCACTCCACCTAACTCATCGAGTTTAACCTTATATACCCACAACAATGTAAGGATTTCAACGTTGTTGGGTAAAGGAACTAATTCCCACACTTCAAGACATTGAAATTCATTAAGTTCCTCTTGCATGGCTTCAATCCAAGATGATTTTGTCATGGCTTGTTGCCAATTTTTAGGTTCAGTATCAGAAAGAAATGCATCAAAGTAGCAATATAATGCATGTTCTTGGATTTTGTGGCATGTTAAGACTGGTCGATTGATGTCACCAATAATATTGTGGACTGGGTGATCCTTTGTCCATTTTGTGTTGTGAGTTTCAATCCGTGGTGGTCGGGAGTGAACGATTGCAGGAGATTCCTCAAAGGTAGACGCACCGTTAGGGTGTTCAGGTATTTGTTAACCGAAGAAAGGAAGCTCTTGTAAGTGAGCAAATTCCAAATCGTGATCATAGTGATCCTCTTCAACATCATTAGGAACAAGTGGGGGTGATGATTCAGGTGTAGTTTGTGAATTGGTGGGGGATGTGACATCTGGTTCAATAGTAATAGTAGATGCCTCGGACTGATTTCCATTATCTTGGGCAACAACTTCGGGAATTGGAGCTACTGCTGCAAGCTGGAGAATCCTTACTAGGTGGATCAAAGAATTCACAAAACATAGGTTGAAATAACTCATCCCACTCGGGCCTTATAGGTGGTATAAATGATGGAGAAGTAGGATTGTTAGGAGTTAATCTGGAACTAATCGTACAGGTTCCCATCTCATGTAATGCGGGTTCAGAGCTGTGTTGCTCAGAAGCCATCGCTGTCAGCTCATCAAAATCGGCATCCAAAGTTTCTACTATCTTGCCAAGACGACGGTTATAATTCGGTAAGCTTTCTTTGGAGGTGAGTAACCAATGAAAATTCCAATATCAGCCTTCGGTTGAAGTTTGCCCAAATTCTCACTATTAGTATTTGGATAACACAGTGCACCAAACACATGAAGAAATGAAATATCGGGTTTGTGTCCATGAAGTAGCTCATAAGGAGTTTTACCATGGCGTTTACGAATGATGGAGCGGTTTTGGTTATAACATGTGGTTGCCACTGCTTCAACCTATAAGAATAACAGAGCCTTCGCATAAATCAAAATAGTTATAGCAGCTTCCATTAGTGTACGGTTACGTCTTTCCACGACACCGTTTCGTTGTGGAGTGCGAGCAACAGAAGTTTCATTTGAAATACCGACCTCTTCATAATAGTCTCGTAGAACTTGATAAACGAACGCAGTTCCATTATCATTGTGAATCCGGCGAACAGTAGCATTAAGACGTACTTGGATCATCTTTAAGAAAGTAATAATATACTTTGGTGCTTGATCCTTGGATGCTAAAAATTTTACCCATGTAAACCTTGAGAAATCATCCACCATGACGAGGATGTATTTTCTACCACTCACACTAGACGTACAAATTGGCCCGCAAAGATCCATGTGCAAAAGATACAGTGGTTCTTGGTTGGTGTCTTCAGCTTTAGGTTTGTATGATTTCTTGGTGCTTTTCCCTAAATAACACGCGGAACATAAATGATCCTTGTCGAACTTAAGTTTTGGAAGACCACGAACAAGTTCGTTTTTAGCCAAATGGTTTATAGCATCAAAGTTAAGATGAGATAATCGACGATGCCACAACCATGAATTGGTCTTAGCTGCTTTGGAAAGAAGGCATACAGGAGAGGCGGCCATCATGTTTTGAATGGACAGTGTGTAGATATTATCCCCTCGAGAATCCTTTAACAAATCATTTCCTACAAGATAGCGAATAAAGCAAGTATGTTGTCGAAAAGCCACTTCAAGTTTTGAATCGCAAAATTGTCCCACTGAAAATAAATTATGACCAAGTCCCTCTACATAATATACCCTTGAAATCGTAACATTCCCAATTTGATATTCATTGTAACCCATGATCTTCGCAATATGGTCGTTGCCGAATTTCACCATTCCTAGAAACTTGCTGACGAAATTTATGAGCATCGAGCGGTCTCCGGTCATATGCTTTGAGCATCCAGAGTCCAAGTACCAGAGAATGATTTGGACCACCTAAAAATATCACCAAACAAAGACGATGTATCAGAATATAGTAGTTCCTCTGTGTTAGCTGGTACAGATATATTTATCTTAGATTTGCTAAACGAAGAATTCTTATGCTTCCAGATTTTCTTCCTAAATGCCGGCATAGATTCTAGATGACTAAGATCCCGAGGTACTTCTTCACTGGTAGGCACAATAGTGGGGGCAGACCTAGTTAAAGGGCGCTTTTTCCATTTCTGAGTGCTAGTGTTCCTATTTAAAGGACGCTGAGACCTAACTTCCGTGGATGTGATCCTAGTTAAAGGGCACGTAGTTCCATTAGCAGTGAAGGTCCTACCAGTGGGTTTCCATTTCCAACCAACTTGGGTGAATTTCTTCCCCGTTGGAATCCATTCAAGATTGTTCCTAATTGCATACATTTCATTCACGTGATCAACAAGGCATAAATCATGATGCTTAGAAAACATGCATTACAATTCCAACATCGCAAATTAGAATTCACATTTTGCTTAGGCTGCTACACAAACGCGGGGCCTTTAGTCTTAGTTACATGATTCTTTTTATTCAAATTGGAAATAACATTCCTAGGGTGAACTTCTACTTTCTTCTTCGCAGTCCTACTAGTGGAAGGCTTGATTCTATTCTTCTTGTCTTGAGATCCTTTAGCCTTAGTAGATACAATTACTCCTGTAGAAGCCAAGGGAACATTAGTGACAGATTTTGATTTAGCCTTGATGGGTGTGTTTAATATAGGCTTAGATCCTGGATTCTTATTGAATGGAGTCATGGCAATGGTGGTGGTTTGTTGTTTAAGTGGTGCAGAACCCGGTTGTCCTATGTAATTCAAATTCTCTAAGCATTGTTGTACCTTCTCAATGTAAGCATGAGTAAAGTAATAGTGACTATTCATAGGATCAAGTTCATAGAGATCATCTACCACGTCCCTAACAAGATTCGCGTGCTCGACTGCATTCTCCATATATGACTTATATGATAGTGGATTGTTCTTATGGTACGGGCTCTTATAGATCACCACCTTGTTGGTTTTTGGAGCACTAGAGGTCGGGGCAGAGATTGTAGCTGGATTATCAACAGCTTCTTGTCCTTTGAGTTGAAGTGTCTCCTTTAATTCAGCCAAAACCATGTTTTTGTCTATTAGTTGAATATTTAAGTTAGAGATTTCCTCACACTTATGGTTCAGTTGGTCAACGAGTGACTTTTGCTATGCCGCATTAATAGCGATCTGTTCTTCTAACGAACCATAAATTTGTGTAAAGCCCTGCTTTAGTTTATCAAACACCCCTAGCATAGAAGTAATTGTATCTTCTAGTGCATGAACTTTAATCTCTGCAGCCTCGAGTTCCAATTTCTCTGCTACTGATTCTCTCTTAAGTCTCATAATTTCTTCCTCTAATGCCTGAACCACTTGAATCATCTTGTCACTAGTCTCAACGGAGTTTTTACAAACATTTGTTTTTGAAAAAGTTTCATTTTTGGATTGATTTTAAATTTCAAGAGATATACAATGTTGTTGAAGCTCATCAAAACTTTTTGAAAGTGAGTTATAAGAATATTGAAGTTTTAAAAATTCAGCGTTAGATTCATGACAAGAATGATTATCTACATTATTCACAGGTTCAACAATATTCACAGATATATCATGCACATCATCACATTTATTCATAGCAGATGACATCACACAAGCAAATTCAATAGTAACAACTTCACTTCGAGAGACACTATATGTTCTAAGAACCGGTCATATTCGGACAAAATCTTTTCTTTATCAATTAAATGTTGTTCATAAGCATCATCCATTTCATAGAAAACTTTTCGAACTTCACCCATTTCGAAAGTAAGATTTTCCGCGAGGTCGAAAAATCCCTCTTTAATATTGTCTGCAAACGGAACGATCTCTTTCTCAAACACCATTTTCATGTGTTCGAAAGCCCATTCTCTAACGGTTTGAGCCGTTGAAGTCGTACATTCCATGATGACCTTTTCAAATCCGGTTAGGTATCACTGAATCTCTTCCAAGCTTAGTAATACCGTACCTACCGGTGGAAGATTCTTAGGAATTTCCTTAGGTTCGTCCGAATTAACAAGTGTAGGAAGTATACTAAGGCTTTCTCTAGTAGGCATGTAAGCTGGTGTATGGATAAATTCCTTTTGCATATTAAAGCGAGTTCTAAGATATATCTTTGCATATGTTACATTAAGTTGTGCATAATCATACTCAGGATATGTAAAAATTACTTTTGACCGATTCTCTTCATGTAGTGACATACTCTCAGATTCATTTGAAAACACAATCGGATCTAAGACCAATCCTAACTTTGTTGCATCATAAAGTCGTGGATTGTGGTTAAATGCTTGCTTTGCATACCCCGGGTTAGGTGGTAGGTCTATTAGACGCGATAGATTGAACTCTTGAAATGAAGAATGAAACAAGTGTACTAAATGTGAAGCAAAGTATTGTTTTAAAAGCAAAATTTCAGTCTATTTAACTTTCTCAGACGCCTTAATTTCCGTTTCAACCATTTTAGACTCAATAATTTCGAAATCCGTTTGTAGTTTTTGAAAATTATCAACGATTGACTCTTTTTCTTTAAGTTCTTTCAAAAGATTTGCTCTTAAACTCTCAATTTCTAGCAAATTATCCATTTGGACTTTCCTAAACCTATCAAATTCAGGATTGGTTAAGGTAGTGGTCACTGGAGTTAATTCCAAGGTTTTAACCTTTTCCTTATACAAAGCAAGCTCGGCAAATAAAGTCTGATTAACACTGAGGGTTTCAAGGACAGCATTATTCATTTGGCCAAGCGTAGATGCCGACACCATAACCAAATCTTGTTGAGCAAATGAATTTGTAGTCGTAATAGCTCCCGGTTGTGGTTCACTCAAAGTCTGGGGACTTGCATTGATATTGCTATCATTGTTTGTCTCCTCGTTTGAGTTACTAACCATCGGAGGCTGTTCCGGATACTCAGACACTTGCTCAACTTCATAAGGTACAATACTAGTATCCGTGGCAATATTTGGTACCTCAGAAATTGTGTCAGCTCCATAAAGTGAAAGAATTTCCATGAGAGCTGCCTTGGCGGTATTGATATCATCACAGTCAGAGTCGTATGCATCGAGATAATCACATTGATATGCGACATTCTTTGTGATGGCTGTTGTGAGACCGTCCGTGTCCGCAACTCTCGGATCTGCGAGAAATGCTAACTCTTCTTCATCGAGCTCACGTCATTGGGCTTGAGCATTCACCAAGTAGATCTTCTTTTGAAACCATTTGCTATCCCTTTTCCTCATGGGCTGCTTACACTCTCGAGCCATGTGCCCTTCCCCTTTGCAGTTATAACATATAATCATCTTCATTTTGCCAGTGTTATTACCCCTTGTAGCAGCAGTGTTAGATGGACGTGCACCAACATTAGATGAACTTGGTCTCCCCTGAAGTGGTTGCACCATTACTCTGCCATCTTGAATTGTAGCTTGTATTCGAGAGTTACAAGAGTTCCTCAACTAATTGTTTGTTGGAGCTGGTCCTCTGTACCTCGTTTGTTCAATGTTTGAGTGAGGTAAGCAGAAATTTGAGCAAGTATATCAGTAGGATTATCCCCTTGTCAAAATTCAGAGACAGGAATCTCATCATCACAATAGAATGCTGGTGCTGATTGAGCTACAAGCTGATTTGAAGGAACACTAACATGTTGTGAGTAATGGGGTTGAGGAGCCTCATGGTGTTGATAGGTGATGGCAGGGTTTGTTGGAGGTTGATAAGGTGAATACATTTGTGAAGCATAAGGTAACTGATGTGAGTCTCCTTGTGATGATGTTGCTGGTTGCTTGTATTGTTGGTGATAAGGTGTAGGCGGTTGTGTCAAGATCAAATACTGTGGGAAGCTTGGAGTTTGATACAATGGTTGATAGGAAGATTGGTGTCCCAAAGCAAACGGAGAGTTGTGATATGACAATGTTGGTTGATTTGCCATTAATGCCAATGGTTCTTGATAAGATCCCTGAGAGATGTGTTTTTGGATCACGTGCTTCTCGTGTTGCTGCAAGAAAGCATAGAGTTGATCTAAATTTGACTTATGCAAATCTCGAATCATCTTGACATCGGTGACATATTGACTCCACTCTTGGGGTAGCGTGTTCAAGAACTTGGTGTTTAGTTGAAACTGAGCAATCCTTAGATTATACACGCTCATATCATTCATCAAAGTTGTGAAACGCCAGTAGTAATCGTGAAGAGTTTCCCCTGGAATGTATGAAACCTATCAAACAAGTCATAAAATTGACACTCTCGTTCTTGCTTAGTTAGAGAAGTCCCTTGTAACAAAATAGTTAATCGATCCCAAAGATCCTTTGCCACTGTGTGTTCACTTACCATTTTATAGATACCGGGTTGAAGAGCTTGAAGTATTGTCTGAACGACCCTTTCATCTGCATCGGCAATGAGTTTGTTAGCATCCGGTAACTCATGATACAACCTTGGCCGCGTCAAATTGTTGACAGTAACTTCTCCCCAATCGAGTGGACCTTTTTCAATGCATTGAAGCATAAGTCTACCATTGGGTTTACCCATGATGTAAGTTTTCATGCGACCTTGCCATGCTTCAAATAAATCTTTGATGAGAAATGGTGGGTGAGTATCGGTACCCGAAATGATTGAAATGTCAGTAAGTGATGTCATTGTAGGTATAAATGTATGAGGATTCATCTTTGGAACACTTGATAGAAAAAGATATCTTTTTGATCGAGCAATGAAATAAGGTTATGAAATTTATTGTGAGTTGATGTAGAAATCTGAAGCTTATCTTGAATACACTTTCTGAATACTATTAAGAATCTGTATAGAAGATCTTATCCGGAATATGACGTCAATCTTCTTATCCGGATTTCCTTCTGCTTATCTGGAATATGGGTCAGTCTTCTTATCCTGAATGACAACTTCTGCTTATCCGGAATATGGCTCAGTCCTCTTATCCAGAATTACACCTTCTGCTTATCCGGAATATGGCGTCAGTCTCTTATCCGGAATGACAACTTCTGCTTATCCGGAATATGGCTCAGTCTTTTATCCTAACCTTCTGCTTATCCGGAATATGGCGCCAGTCTCTTATCCGGAATGACAACTTCTTATCCGGAATATGGCTCAATCTTTTATCCGAAATACACCTTCTGCTTATCCAGAATAACTTGCAGACCTCTTATCCGGAATAATTCTTTCAGACCCTTATCCTGAATAATTTAAAACCCTTGTATTCCGACAACTATAACCCTTATAACCCGTATAAGCAAAATTTTAAACTTTTAAGTTTTACCCAAAAATCAAACCAAATATTCCAACTTTTTTATGAAAATCACCAATATGAATAACACAAATTCCTACCATAACTATGTAGGCAATTTGTAGTAAAGATTTTGTGGTGAAAAACACAATTTTTTTTTTGAAAACACGGATATATCTTGATAAAAAGAGTATGAAAACTAAAAACTAACACAACAAAAACCTTATATCATCCCATGGCTCTGATACCAATTGTATAATCGTGATAATCTTATAACTAATCAAGAGGGTTGTTGTTATTCTAGAGAGAAAGAGTAGAGAGAGAAACAAAGGAAACCTTATTAATGTGTGAAATAAACTAAACAACCAACACCCCTTTCCATGGTGGAAAGGGGTTTATATACACAAGTCCTTAACGGACTTGGGCCTCCAACCCATGACAAGCCCATGGGCCGGGTTAAACATTAATATAACGTAACATTTAACTATGAGCTACTAAACGTATTACAATATTGTTGGAGTGACCGATACTTCTAATATACGTTAAAAACGTATTTCCAACAAGGTTATCCCTGCCCAATCTTATACCCACCCGTATGACCCTTGAGCTAGCGAATTAAACTCTCGCATACCCCATTGGTATTGTTGAGGATGTTTTTGTTAAAATTGGTACGTTCACTTTTCCGTTTGACTTTATTGTTGTTGATTATAAGATGGATCCTCGTATTCCGTTAATACTTGGACGCCCATTCTTGCGAACCGGAAAAGCTTTAGTCGATGTAGCCGAGGGAGAACTCAATCTTAGGGTTGGAAACGATGCACAAGTTTTTAAAATGGGGAAAATCACAAACAAATAAAATGGAAGAGAATCGGCAAACATGATTGATGTGCTTCAAGACGAGCTTGTTCCTACTACTTTGCAAAGTACAACACTTGATGATTTTGTCGTTTACAACAATCCCCTTTTCGAGGCTATCTATGATATCCACTTTTTCAAGAAAATGTGGATGATTATGAAGATCCTCTTCCCGTTTTGGATGCTCCACCAATATATGATGCTCCACCAAGTTATAATGATGCTTTTCTTTTGAATTTGAAGATATGCCGATTTATCATGACTTTGATGATGTTGACACTCTTTCGAGTGATTCTTCACATGATGTGTCTTCTACTAATGATTGTGCTCCTATTTTTGATGAGGATCCTCCACTGATAACGCTTGATGCTACTTTAGAGGATTACTCATTTGAGGAAGATTTCGCCACCTTTCTCAATACTTATTTTCCTCATGAACATGATTCTCCTTCCTTGGATTTTAAATATGGTCTTTATCCTCCTTCGGATATTAAGACACCCGTTTCAAAGGAGAAGACACCGGAAGACACCAACATCCGCAGTACTTATGTTTTGACACCTCTCTATCCACCTTCTGAGGATGAGATTGTGCGATTTATGAGCGGATCTTCTTCAAGTTCTACTGAGCCTGAGTCTTATTTTCCCCTAAAGGAAAAGGTGTTCGATCCGGGTATCACGATTTTTAAGCCATCTTAGTATCCATATGATGAAATAAAAGGAAAGACTTTTGGAAAATATGGAGCTATGATTTCACTTCATCATACTTCTACCACGGTGCTCAACTTTTGCTTAAGGGAACCTCGCCTACTCCTATTTGGCTTGTGCTCTTCACCTTAGGCTTGTACTATTTTTTGGATGAAAACCATGTCTTTGATCCCGGTGAATTTTCTTCAAGATTCTAACCATAAGTGATCAAGGTCGAGTCAGGCTCTGGACTCGGTTAACAAAAACAAGCGCTTCTCAGGAGGCAACCCGAGTATCTATCCTTTTTATCCATTTTCATAATAAGTGTAGAGGACACCCTAGTATGTGTTTGTTATTTTCTTTCTTATGATGTGCAGGGATTGGAGCTTTCAAAGATCCACTTTTGATGACTTTTGACGACCCGTGAATCTGTGTACCTGTCTTCCCGATTCTATCCTAAACTCTTGTGATTCAATATTTCATATCTTATATGTTAACATTGAAATCCCTTTAGTTGTCTCTTCCTTAGCAAGATTTAAACAACGATCACAATGTCCTAAGTGTAGGGGAGTTTACTTCCACATGCTTAAACATTGAGGACAATGTTTATATCAAGTGTAGGGGGGACTTCTATCGAAGTTAAGTGGGCTTTTCCATGAATTTGTCCTCATTTTAACCGGAAAATGATTTTTCGACATTTTTCAAAATTTTTGATCTATTTTAGCCTAGTGGTATTTTCGTTTGTTATTTTATTTTATTAAATAAAGTGGTTTTAGCGAGTTTAGATGTCTTTAATATATTAGGCCCGTCGTGAATATTTTGACTCAACCCGAGTTTACTTATCCAAGTTTACTCTAGCTAGTATCCTTAACCATGTAGACCTTAATTGGTTTATTAGGCTAAGTATCCACGAGTCTCATTACTTGAGATTTTAAATTGTGGAGAACGAGAGATGATAGAGTTAGTTATAAGTTTGGTATTCTTTCATTAATTTATGTGAGTTAATTATGAGTTTTTTCTCCCATCACTTGTAAATAAATAATTGCAATAAGTAAGGTCGTACGATTTGAAAAATTACTCAGCTTCTAGCCCAAGATCGTTTAAAAGTTGCTCGGGATTAATTAGAGTTCATAAACAAGGCATAACTTATGGAAACGGGACGCGAAGATTGGCGAGTCCAAAAAGTCCCTAACAAGGCATGAGGGCTCCATTTTGTTTCTAAAGATCCAAGATGATGTGAAGAATCATTATTCCAAAATCAATATGAAGGATCAAGACACACGATGAGAAGCAATCACTCCCATAAAGATCATGGAGAAGTCTATCCGAAAATACCCTAACAAGGTATGAGGATAAACCGATCCAAGTCCGAAAAGGAGGCGGATCGTTGTACATCAAAATCCCAAATAAAGATTGAAGAAAAATGAAGAAGTCGTGGTCCAAGTTTGAAGAATCTCTCAAAAACTTCATGTGAAGAAATTCCTATTATGAAAAGAAGACCATTATTTCAAGAACGTCTCTCAAGATTCGAAGTATGAAGTAAATGCCAAATATCGGTCCGAGAAAGGTCTCAAATCGTAAAACGAGTTATGCCAAGATATGAACTTTATGAGGTTTCGAGAAGCAGTTTTAAAAGATTTTATCCTTTAGCTAATAATGGATTAGATCGTCCTACTTTCTTTTCAACCTTAATAACCAATCGAAATAAGTCAAAAATGCATCCTCGTGATCATTCAAGACACAAATAAAATATAAGAGATACACCGTAGGAATAAGGGGGTCTAAGTGATTAATTAAACCACATGAGTAAGTGTTAGTTGTTCTAACTTGTAATAACAATGATCTCGTTTTTAATCTTGGTATGGGGAACGTGAAACTTGAGGGTGATAAACATTCATGGCACCCAAGCCCTAATGTAAGTCTTAGATTTCTTTACAAGTTTATTCCTTCAAATATTTTGTAATTTTCTATCTTTTTAAGTTTCCTTAGTGTCTAGTATTTAATAAAGGCCAAGGTGGGTTAATTATGATGGAGAATGTAAATCTTGTTTTGAAACTAATGCATTGCATGAGGGCATTGCAATGGTCAAGTATAGGGGATTTGATAGGTGTGAAAACATCCATCCTTTTACCACTTAATTATAATAAAAACGAGACCATAACGTGTATTTTATGTCGTAAATGTCGGAATTATGCGTGGTTTGTGTTTTTGTTGTGTTTTAGGATCAAAATATGAAAAAGAAAGAAAACACGGGCTTTCACGGGCTTTTATCGAAGAAAAAGATAAAAGACGAAGTTAAAAGATCAAGAGTGCAAAAAGAACGGAAGTCAAAGGCATATTCTGAAGATTTATCGAAGAAAAAGACTAAAGACGGAAGTTTAACAAAGTCGAAGAACCAAGTCTTATAAAAGAAGAAAATTAGAAGACAAGTTCACTTTATTTATCGATAAATCCCGAGACAAAGTCGAGAATGACGAGTTTATTGTCAAAGACGTAAAGACTAAAGAAAGAAAGAAATAAGGAAGCAACAACATTTCCTCCCCTCAACCTATAAATAGAGACCTCAACCTCATTTTTTAGGGTTAGCTAATTCACCATTAGCTCTCCACTTTATTTTCAAGCACTTTTCATATTGTCATTTTTCATATTTTTCTTTCTTTCAAGTTATTCATGTAAGTCTTTAATCTTGTTTTGAATCTTTAAACTTTAATTTTAAATTCAAGCTTTTCATAATCAATCTCATTCTACCTTTCTTGTTTGTTTCATCTTCATCTTTTCATCATCTTTGTTCGTTACGATTTCGTGTTCTTTAACCATTTCGTCATCCTTTCGTCACGTCACATAAAGTTTATAGCTTTTCGCGTTTCTTGATTTCGTGTGTTAAGTTTTTACAAGTTTTATCATTCATCTAGAATTCTTGGTTAGATTCTTGGTGTTTTTGTTGGTTTATTTTCCTTAAAAAGTTGCGTAAAAAGTGCCAAAATTCGTCTTTCCCCAAGATCCACCTTTTTCGGAAAAGCTGCATTAATTCCGCAATATATTTAGTATTGCGGAATTGAACTCTCCAAAATATTGCGAAATCGAATCGTCTCGTTGGTATTGCGGAATTGAATTCACTTTCGTTATTGTGGAACTGATTCTATTCAATATTGCGGAATTGTGTCGTTTGGCATATTGCGGAATTGTGTTTGTTTGGAGATATTGTGGAATTATAACATTTCGTTCATTGCGGAATCTTACCATCTTTGCGGAATTGTTTATTTCCATTATTTCGGAATTATACCACTTACACATATTGCGGAATCATTCTTTTCCATAATTTTGAAATCATACCATTTAAGTGGATTGCGAAATTGTTTCATTTTCATTATTGCGGAATTATTTCATTTTTTGGTATTGCGAAATTGAATCGTTTTTGTTCCAAATTAATTTCAAATTTAATTTTTCCCTCCAATTTCTTAAGTCTCATTTTTAATTATTTTGTCTTAGAGTTATTTTAAAGTCTACATTTTTATAAAGTTTTAAGCTTTTAAATTTACTTTTAATTAAGTTTTGAATTTACTTTATTTCTTTTATATTTTGTCATTTCGTTTAAGTCTTTACTATTTGTTTTATATTGTGTCATTTCCTTTTAAAGTAATTTATTTTTAGTTTAATCTTTTCAAGTTTGTATTTTTACTTAGTTACTCAACCACGACCTTTTCTTTTATTCATCAAAGACGATTGAGTCACACTTAAAACCAGGATCAATTCGATTAGACACCGAGACGCTTAGACCAATTCAAGAACTTTTTAACTAGGAAAATCTCTGTATTAGTTGTACCTATCGAATAGGCTGTAAGGCTACGTAATCCTTGAATTATCTTAACCTTGGAATGATCTAAAGGGAAAGAGATAGATGAAGAACATAGAGAGAAAAAGTAGAGAGAGGTTGGAGGGGGTATATATTGCCCACCCTACATGTGGGCTTTGTGGGTTATATTGTTACATACTGAATCACGAGACCGTACTAGATGTATCTCGTTGGAGTGACCGATCCTTCCTAAATACGTAAAAACGTATTTCCAACAATCTTCCCCTAAGAGAGGTCGCTCCAACAGACAAAGTTCTAAATAGTCTATAGCTCGTGATCTATGCTAACTATGATGTGAACAATACTTTCTTTGGAATTTCGTATTTCCAACAATCTCCCCCTAAGGGAGGTCACATCATTTTACAAAATCGTAAACCTAGCATACTATGCTTGAGTCTTCGATCTTGTTCTTGTGAATATGTTGATGTAATCTTTGACTTTAGTCTTTATCATGTTTCCTTACCTTGACCTTGTGAATTCATCACTTGTGATATTCGTCTCCACGTGACTTCATGTTCCACATACTTATACCTTTATAAATTCTTAAAAGCTTTAGAGTTTGATACAACCGAAAACTTGACTTTTAGGCTTTCTTGAATATGTTGAAGTATTAAGTGCAGACACTATAAGCATGCGGGGACGACTTCTTCTCGGATACCGCAATGCCACCGTCTTGTTACGCTGCATAAGACATTTAGCAACAAAACAAAGACACAAATGAAATGGCTTTGAACATTTCAACCTAATTAGGTAGCATTTTACCTCCGGTCGGTGAAGACCGTTGGACGATATTAAATATCGTACTTGTGACATGTAGTTTCAATTAAGAACCTACTTTACAAGAATTCGCGGGTAAACCCGTTCTCTTTATTCGACCGTCCAAATCTGACTGCGAACATAAAGTGATCATCATTTGGATAATATAATCCGCATGATTAACGTCGTCAATTCATGTTCCTGGAACAAGTGAAATTGAATTAAGAACCGCACTATCGTTGCTTTTTAGTTCTCACGAGCTTGATTCATATTGAATCATGCAATTTACCTACCAAGTGATGTTTGATGTTAACACTAGAAGGTTTCCACTCATCATTGTGAACACTAAAGAGTGTCACTACGAGCGTTCTGGCAAGATCACTAAGATATTGCGTAGAGGCCTGGAACGTGTTAAAATTCAATAAAGAATTAAACAACTGTTACTTTCTAGTTATCACAAGTTTGATTCATAAAGAATCGCACAAGACACCTACCATGAGCTTTTTGATGTTCGCTCAAGAAGGATTTCCATCTTCATTGTAAATACTTGCGTATTACTCGGATGTTCAGGCAAGATCATGCAGATTTTGCATAGGACTCTTATGATCTTTCTTACTTTTCACAGTGTGTGAAGAAGCAAGTCAATATAGAAATCTGTCCTTATGAGATATTTGATGATCTCAAATGGCTCTAGACTCGATCGTGCATTTTGCATTTTAGTGATCGGAGGCTGGAGAGGGGTGCCACCATTTCAATACCAATTTACTCGAAGTGAATAAATCGATAGATAACGTGTTGATCTCCGTGTGATTAATACAAATATCTTTTGAGAGATATCTGAGTTAGCTGGGATGGGTTGTGCATCGCATCACTGGGTCTATGATGTCTATCTTCAATATAGAGCATCATAAAAAATGATATCAATAGCATATGTGTTGACCCAGTTTCTGCCTAAGTTGTAAGGAGGGTAATAACCGTTTTTTAGCCAGTTATTTAATGTATTTTTCGTTCCTCAAATCCACTCGATTTGATATCAAATTAATCACAAGACTTATCGTTTTTGGTTAATAACACTTGCTTGGTATCTATATCTAATTTAAACTTAAAGGGGAATATTATTTTAGGCTAAGGAATATATAGAAATAAAAGCGCAAATAGTTCACTTAAAATTAATCTGAAATGCACTACAGTTATACAATAATTTAAGATCTAGATTAAACTAATTAAATCTAAGATGCAACAAAATTATATATATATATATATATATATATATATATATATATATATATATATATATATATATATATATATATATATATATATAACTAATTATTCTAGATGCAAAATTAAGCTAAATGCAAGCACGCAATAACAAGTAAAATGATAAAAATTAAATCACAAAGATAAACTTAAGATTAAAGTGTAAAGCTTTAACCTTTTTAGCTTATTAAAATTTTTAGATGACAAAGCTTGAAGCTTTATATACTAATAAGCTTAATAATCATAAAAGATGTAAACTTTATACTCAAAATAAGCTTATCTAAATGAAAACTAATTTTTTAAATCTATTTTTAAAATAAAGTAACTTTTATAACTAATAAAAAACGATTTTAATAAAAGAGATAATTTTTGAAAACAATTTGAACTAAATTGATCTAATTATTTAAGCTAAAACGATTAAGATAGATTATTAAAAAGGGAAAAACTTTAGTACCCGTGGTCCGAAGAAAAACGCTCTAAAAAACAACCATCAACTTAATCAACAAAATATGGCCCGTAACCTACATGGCCTCCCAAACCAAACTAATCAAAAAGTGCAACCCGAATATGGCCCGTAAAGTACACGGCCTCTCAAATAAACCAAAACTTCTCAACTTTCGCCAACCAAATGCTCTAATACTTTCAACAATCAACTAAATCTATTCAACCCATAAGCTCGTCACAAAAGGATGGATCGATACGCCAAGATCAAAAGAACACAAGAGGTTAGGATAATAAGCAACAATTAATATATGATTATGTTGATTACTAATAGATCTAAACTATTTTTTTAAGTTTTATAAAAATATTTTTATTATTAAACTAAATACTACTAGATCTACACTAATTTATAAAAATAACTACTAGATCTACACTAATTTTTTTGGATTTTATAAAAGTACTTTAAATTTTAAGCTAAAACTAGTAGATCTACAATATTAAAAAGATAAGTCAAAGATAAAAATAGATTTAACTAAATTAATTAACTACTTGCAATTATTTAAAGATGTAAACTAAATATGAATAAAAATAACTAATTAAAAAGGCTAGCTTATTAATAAGTTGTAAGCCTAAGCTTAAAACTTATGAGATTTAAAAAGCTTGAAAGCTAATTAAATAAATTCACCCACAATAAGCTAGATCTAGGAATATAAGCCCACAATAAGCTTGAAATAAGATAACTTATTTCAAATTTTTATATAAATCTAACTTATTTAGAAAAAGTTATAAAACCTAATCTCAAATAATAAGCTAGATTATTGAAAAAAAGAAAAGAAAGGTAGAATGAGATTAAGTTAAAGAGATTAACAATAAGCTAAAAGATAAACTTTTATTGATAATAAATTGCAAAGCTTGAAAGAAAATTACATTAAAAAACAAGAAATAAAATTGACATTATTTAGCTACCTAAAATCTACATACAAAATGAAGAAAAATGAGGTGCTATTTATAGTTGAAGTCAAGGCGCTTAGGGTAGATAAGTCTTTTTAGTCTCTTAACCATCTTCTCTTCATTAACTTGAGGGTGTCTTGGTCATTTGGTAGGTGATGATGTGTTTCCACCAATAGGATGAAAGATACTTTTTAAATAGACCATTGGGAGCACTTCACATGGATCACCTATCTTCACCTTTGATTATTTTTTTATCTAATGGCTCTTGATTAATCCAAATCCACTATCTTTAATCTTCTAGAAGCATGCACCTAACTACTTACAAAAGAAACACACATGGTATTTTCTTTCTTTTTAATATTTTTGTGTTAGTTTAAATATAGATAAAAATAAATATAAATAAAACTACTAAAACTAAAAATATTTAAAAAATAAAATTAATTATTTCAATACTAAAAGAACTATTATAAAATGAAAAACTTCTATTTAATTATTTTTTACTAAGATTAATAAAATATAAAATTTAAAAATAAAATATTAGAGTATGAAAAATGCAAACCGAGACGAGTTACGCGGCAAGGCCGGAACCGTTGGCTTTGTAATTTAGTGCTCTTCTATTGGTCCATGTGGTTTGTTAGTGGATAACTTTGGAGAATGACAAAAGTAGTCCTCGTTGTTAGCATTTCTTGATTTTAAGCTTGAAACTTCATTAAATCTTCATCCTTAGCCCTCCAAACTTCATTCTTTTAGTACTTTTGGTCCTTTGACTCTATCTTTGACTTTTCTTCATAAATGGCCATGAAATCCCGTGTTTTCTTCATTTTTGTCCGTTTGTAACTATTTCTCAACAAAACATAAAAAAAGCATTATTCTAACATTTACGATATTAAATACATGTTTTGGTCTCGTTTTTCATTGTTTTAAGTGGTAAAAAGAGAAGTGTTTACACACTTATCAGAGGGCTTGTTTCTTTAGACCCTTTATCTTTACAATTCTTTTTCATTCTTCAACCCCTTCAATGCTAACCAATACGTCATAACTAGCACCTTGTTGTGATTGTTCCAGTGCTAACTTAAGTACTTGGTCGACATTCAGCTACATTCACAAACTTTCTCCATCTTTCCTAAGGACTACTATTTTTAGCTATGGAATGTCCTTGGGAAGATTCCTCCAGTCTAGAAGAATCATTGGACTTTAACTTATCCTACCATCCTTATGTCACCACAATCGTCACCGTCGTGGTAGAGATGTTTTGGGTAAGTGTATGTCACCATGAAATCCATTTTTATATCCAAATTCATTTTTCTCCCCCTTAACATATGCCATGATATTCGAAAACATTTCGCACATGTTGGGATGATCCAACACATTAAGTCAAACCATTGAATTAATTGATCTCAATATTAAATCATATTTTCTCCCCCATATAAAAACTATTAACCCAATCGATGTTTTTAATATCAATTGATTTAATGAAATTTGAAGAAAATTTGGGACGAAAAATGCAAATCCAATTATCTTCAAGATTTTCACAAGCTCCCCCTCAATGTAGTGAGGGTGGACTTGATACATAAATTAAGTACCTTTTAAACACAAGTGTAAAGTATTTATCACGTGCAAAGATCAAATATGATAATGTATTCACAAGATTATAAATTTACGAGGTTGGACCTGAATGATGAGAACATCATATGATATAATCACGTGGTTCTTGTTCACGAATGTTGGTCTCCCCCGTAACGTCTGAAATTATCTCCTCCTTTTTGAAAAGCGGTAATCTTGCATGACACCACATGTACGATTGATATCGTTGTCTTGACACCAATTTGTGAACTTGGCACTTTCGGCATCAAAGGTTATGAATGCTGGACAATTTCTCCCCCTCAATTGTTGACCCGTTTTCTATCTAAAGAGTTGTAGTCTCCGTTTGAGTAGTGGCATCGTCGAGTATGTAGATACCAATGGTAAATTGCTACGGTTTGTGGAGATGATAACTTCTTAAAAACAAGATTTCTCTCGTTTTAACAAATAAATGCAATGAAGCGTACATATATCAGTGTTATATTGTGTTATTACGTAAACAAAATCCCTTACATGGTTATAAAGTAAACCATTCCTATAACATCCAGTAGTTTTGACTAATGTAATATCCATGTTCATAAATAAATAGGTGATTTTACACAGAAATTTTTGCATTTTCACTATAGTATATGACTGACTTATGAATCTCACTGTCACAACTGCCACATCAACATATGCCTATATGTTGTAAACACCATGTATATATCAATTTTGAGTTCTAAAAGTAACCATATGTATAAACAATAAATAAGAACAACTCAAATATAACAAAGATACCATAAATTCCCATAGAAACCCTAGAAATCCCTTATGGACTAATATTTCAAGCAATATAACTACAAAATAACAATGTACTATTATTAAAAACTTTAAACTAATTATAATGTACCATATAAAGAAAACATAAATAATCATAAAACAATAATATTCACTAATCACAAGCTAATTACAAGGAAATGACCTAAAACCAAGATTAGCATATAAAACCCAATCTATAATGAATTAGAATTTAATCTTTTGCCACAAATTATAAAACTCAACTAAGTATCATAATATAATCATAGATTTATCTTAAACGAAGTTACAAATTGTTAAAGAATAAAGTACAAGTTTTCAAATCATAAAACCTTCAGCTTACTTAAATAACCCTAGAATATGATCAACCCCATATAAACCCTTAAACTATGAATATAGAACCCATAGAAGTCATAAACATACTATATAAGACTTAGAATAAGTGTACATTAAGATATAAACCCTAATTACCCAAAATAGAAAGTCATTAGGCTTAATGATATAGAAACCCTTATATTAAGAAATCTACATGGAATTATTACCTAATTCTTTGAGGTTAAGTCTACAAATACTCATAGGACTTCATTAAGATTATAAGAGTATGCTAAGACAATATAGAAGTAACCTAATGCACAAGGTACAAGATTTTAATGCATGACTTGTAAATTAGGTCAAAATAGGTATTTTCACTCTTTAAACATGTTTACCTAAACTAAACCCTTAAACCAAGTGTAAGAACTATTTGGACACTTAAGACATAATTTCTAGGACCTAAATTAAGTTTACATCAGTAGCTAAGAAGAGGATAATCACATTTACTAAGATTAAACCCTAGATCATTAGAAAACCCTAATCTACAAAAGTATACTTTCCATTTTGACATCAAACCTTTGTTAAACTTCAAAACAAGGACCCAAATATCTTAAATAGAATGTCTAATCCCTAATTAAGCCATAATCATTCACTAATCACTTTCCTAAGAAAATAATAACCAAAAACACAAACCATAAGTTACAAGCCCAAGAATTTGAATCCGGTAATATATTATAGAAGTGGTGACAAGTAGGTGCATCACCTACTCGGGTGCTACACATCACCATTTTCATCTATATGTTGTCGTGATCCATTTCTAGCCACAAGGAAAGATTAGATCAAGCCTGGGGTATAAGAACTTGTGTAGACCTTCACTAGTTGTCGTTAGTCATATACCTAGCTGATTTACATATTTATATGCTTAACTTGGAGCCTAAGTTTCCAAACTAGTATAAATAGGGGCGAATGGACATAGGAAGAACTTGCACCCCGTTTTCTTATAATCTCCTACCCATTCTCCATTTCAACCTCTATATACGTCTTAGGACATCCCATAAGACCGGAAAACAGGTCAAGAAGGTTGCCATTGAAGCTTTTGAAGCTTTGGTAGCATGTTGTGTTCATAGGAAGCTATAATGAGCCATTTTGGAGCTACCTAGGTAAAATCTATGTAACCAAGCTTTGATCTTGTCATAATGTTTATTTAGAATTTTTATAATTACAAAATTATGTTAGAAAGATAATCTAAAAGAAACTAAGTCATTTCATCAATTTAAATGAAAGTTATAAGTTAAAAATGTCTTAAAACCCTAATTTTGTATTTTACATGAAATAATGAGAAAAAAATCTTTTCAAAAGCTATAAATTTGGAGAAATGTTGTTATTATGATTATATATGTGTTTATAAACTTTTTTTTTAAATCCTATATCACTTGGATCATTTTGAGCTTGTTAAGTGATTTTTACAAGTCCAGGGACTAGAACTGTCAATTCCGAAACTATTTATCCTTTTGGGCCAAAAGTGTCATTTTACGAAAGTAAAAGCTATGAGAATAAATGTTATAAATTTTGAGACCTTAAGCTTAAATATTGAAGGTTGAAATTGCAATTTATAAAACTATATACTTTAAGGGTAAAAAGTGTAAATATGATAAACTAAACTACAATGGCTATTTTTGCCAATATGGAAACTCAAAATGTAATAAAATATATTGTGTCATGTTAGTAGGGAACTTTGCACAAAGATGTTCCATCTCGATGTTACGTTCTGACTGAGTGGTTGGGTTTACGATTTAAAGTGCCCTCGCTCCTCAAACGTTTATAGAATGGCTTCTGAGTATAATGGCCCAAAGAATGATACTATTACTCGAAAATAATTGAATCAGAGAATATATATATATATATATATATATATATATATATATATATATATATATATATATATATATATATATATATATATATATATATATATATATATATATAAGACTATATGAAGAGATTGAACTCAGAGACTAACACTTGATATATATACATATTGTGTGTCAGTTCAGATTCAGTGAGAAGGTTGTGGCTGGTTATAGAAGAATAATCAAAAGACCCTATAGGCGAAGGTAAGTTTATAGCCTCGCTTTTAAAAATTTACGATTAATTTTAAAACCCGTGAGGGGGATATATACAAGACTGGAATACAAGTGTTTTTGTATGATGCCTATATGATTATTGACACTATGTCTACTTGTTTCCATTAAAAGTCCCTTTTTAATCGTGAACCGCTAATCATTTAATGAGCGCTAATATCGTGAATAGTACTATTGGAGACTGACATCTCCTATCTGGGCAAGTCACACTTGCTAGCAGCTAATGGTCAATTCCTAGGCTAAACAGATATACATTATTTTGCTAAATTCAGGATAGTCTGGCAATCTTCATGCTTAAGGGAAATTTGTTGGATTTTTCTTATAATTTCTAGTCGCGGATCATGAGCTAGTGCAATAAGAATCGATGAATTTGAAAACTGGGTGTATAACACTATAGCCCTAAAGTCATACTTGTATTCAAATGATATCTAAAACCTATAAATTCACTCAACATTTGTGTGGACTTTAAGCATATATCTCAGGTGAATGAAGACCAGCGTGCTGCGAAGGGTGGTGTCTTGAATAAGTTATCATTCTATTAATAAAACTAGATCGTTGGGGAAACCTGTGTTTGTACAGTGTATGTACAGTTGTTTATTAACTTTGAATTAAAGAAATGAATGATAACATTTGTTTTATAAAAGTATCTTTTTGGCATTTTCTATTATTGTAACTATGGTACTATGAAGTAATACCCTAGATTAGCTTCCGTTGCTATATGATAAAAATGGGGGTGTTACAGATTGATATTAGAGCTAGCAGTTATAGAGAATAAAGGTTTTTCCTAAACTATAACTAAGATTTTTAAAATTCAAGACTATCAGCCATCAGCAGCGCCAATGTAAGAATTTTATCTCTTCAGTAGCATATCTTATGTTATTATATAAAAACTACAAGCATGTCTACTTCCACCTGTATTATCATTTCCAACGATGATGAAAGAGAAATTCCTATGTTCACCCTATCTCCAGCAGATGTACGTGTTCCAAATTTGACTTTTTTACGATACTCCTGAAGTACAAGAATATTTCTCACATCAAACTGAAGTGATGAATAGTATACCTTCACCTACGTCTCGTTTTCTGTTACATGAGGATCTTTACTCGTCTCCCAATCGAAGTCGTGAAGATCCTTATGAAACTAAAGAGGTCTCTTGAGCATGGATTGTGTAAAAGCACGACCGGAAATTATCTGCAATTGCAAGTCATCTCGATGAAATATCCTTAGAAGCTTTCAGAAGAGCGGAAAGTAATATCAGAAATTTAATAAGAGGAAGAACAAAAATTGAAGAGCATTTTATGCAGTTGGAATATAAAATGGACGTTACTCGATGCCATAATATTAAACTGTGTAAAAGAATGCATGATTACCAAATAACTATGGCAAGACTTGATAAAGAGAATGCTGAACTGAAAGAAGGACTTATGAGAACTGGGCTTAATTTAGAAACACTCATTGGAAATCTTAAAACTACTCAACAATCTGACTCTGGATATATTTTGGATAGAATTGAGGAGACCAAAATGAGAAATTAAGCTTAGGAATCTAGTCTCAGTTTGTAAAATATGTATAGTTTCCTTTATATAACAGCGACGCTTATTGTGTAAATATGAACGATAAGTTGTTAATAAATAAAGAAGTGTGCTTTTGTTCTTAAAAACTCCTGTCATTTTATCTTTATCATTATGAATCCTCATATATGAATTTGTTAAGAAATTCGTCATTCATATTATGTATCCTCATATATGAAATTGTCGAAAGAATAAGAAATTAACAAATACCCTATGATATATTAAATTTATTCCATACTCCACGTATGAAAATTTAAATAATATCAATCTTATCAAGTGTTATTATGTGGTAGGATGGCTCATACGAGAGCATCAACATCTACGACAGTAAATATGAAACCTGAAGAAATAAGGAAATTGGTTGCTGAGAGTGTGACTGCAGCTTAACAAGCACAAACCACCAAACAAGCCAGTGCAGGTAATGAAAATGCTGCTAGAAGAGAAGTTCATGTGGAAAGAAGATGTACTTACAAAGATTTCATGAACTGTCAGCATTCTAACTATAAAGGATCTGAAGGAGCTGTTGGAATTATCCTGTGACAAACTGGAAATTTCAGGTCATTAATTAATCCCATTTTATTAATATCTTAAATATTTTAATGAATTTGAGTATTATTATTTTAGACGGTTTAAGTTAAAACCGATAATTAAGGCTTTATTTTTACCTTTTAACGAGTAAAGAAGACTATTAGTACACGTGATGTCGACGGATGCCCAAAATTTTATGTTTTATTATCGATTGTTCGATGTTTGATATTTTCGATGTTTTCTATTTAATGTCGTGTTAAGTCGAGTCGACAGTCGTTATTATTATATTTATGATACCTTTTAACTTTTGGAAAGTATTTTTATGAAACCCGAGCCCCGTGAACATTTTTAAAATTTGACTAATAGTCATTTCCGGCTTTTTAGCTAACTATTTTCAGTTTGGACCACAACTATTGCAAATTGACAAGAAAAGTCCCTCAACCACCATATATATGCCTAATATTTCACCTAAAACACATAGTAAACACTAAACACCAAAAATCTTTTCTTCTCTTCTCTTTTTATTTCTTGCCGTCACCCCCCCTACATCCAAATCCAACTTCAATCAATTTTTATTTAAATTCTACTAAGATCCAAGCTAAACTAACACAAGAACAATCCTTAGAATTGCAAGGAGATCATTTTGGTACTAAATTTGGGTACATGTATGATGTTTTATTTTTTTAGGTTTGGTAGGTGAGAATTATGATCATACATGTGGTTTTGATGATGATCAAAGAGTTGTCATGCTAAATTCTTGTTGAAAACTTGATTTTGATTTTTGAGTTTTTATTTTGATGATGATCCAAGTGTTATAGATGAGTTATGTTAGTATTAGGTTTACGGGATGATCATAACAATGGTTGGTTTTAGCTAAAAACATGATTTTATGTAAGATTTTAAGAGGTAATTTAGATCAGTGGGTAAAAGGCTGAATCTGGGTATTTTATGGTTTGATTATTAATTAACTAATCGGATAGGCTTGTCGAGAATTTGATTAACTTCGATTTGATATAAAGTAGAGCTTCTAGCTCTAAACGAGCGAAAAGTTATGATGTTTTGATTATTCGTGTATCGGAAGACGAGTATCGGCACAACATGTAGTTGTTGTCGATATTTGGATCGAATCTCAGGGACTATAGAATGAGTTTTGAAATGATTCAAGGACTGATCTAAAAGTGTAAACCTCAGATGGTGAGTCTATTTTCAAACCTAAGTGTCCGTTTTGTAAATAGAGTCGTTTATAGAAGTTAAAATGGTTATACGAGTTGATAACGTAAAACTATCCGGTTTTTGTAGTTCAAAGATGTGTCGGGCAGGGAACTTTAAAAGTGAAATAATTTGATAAACTTTTGGGAGAACTTTCTATATATAGTAAGTGAGTTTTCTATGTAGTATCATAAAATTTTGATGTGTTTGAGTGGGGTAAATGAGCTCGTACAGTTGTTATGTAGCGGCACAGATTTTTATTGATAGAACGGTTTAATAAAGTAAACATAAAGGATAGTACAATAGTATCACTTGTATGGTTTTCTTTCGGGTTTGTCGTTATTTTATGACTTTGAGTTTGATGTTACTATGTATGGTTTAAACTCGAGTATATTATTAACGAGTGCGCCTTATTTAATAGGTTGCGGTTTTCATGATTAACGGGCATCACTTATCGTCGACGATGATCTTGCCACGTCTTTTATACTAGGGTGAGTCTATAGCCTCGCTTTTTAAGTACTTAAAGATGATTTATAAACCCGCGAGGGGGATAACATGGTTGTTTTGAAATTAGAACACAAGGGACCCGATTTATGATTCTTGCCTTGATTATTAAAAGTTTGCTATGTCGCTAGTTAAAAAGTACCAATTATATCATGAATTGTTAGCTACCGCGTTATGGTAGGCGCTTTATACATGGAATAGTACTATTCGGGAGGCACCCCTCCTGTCCGGCAACGATTAGCTATCATTTGAGCACCTTGTTGCTCGAAGTGGATACATGTGCGAGAGTTTTCCTATACACTTAGCGAGGTGTATGGTGGGCAAATATTGTGGTAACGTTTTAATGTCATGAGGCTTATAATAATCTATTTAACGTTGTTTGATCCACATCATTAATTCTTGATGGTTTTAAAATATACATATGTTCGGTAATATTTATTTATAAACTCTATATATTCACTCAACTGTTGTTGACAAGTTTAGCATGTTTATCGCAGGTCATTGAAGGTAATGGTAGGAGGGATTTCGGTGCTTGCGGATTTATAATAAAGGTGTTATAAGCTCACCATTTTGTAAAAATCGTTCAATGATTTTTATTATGAAAAGATGTTGTGTACTAGTTTAATAAATGTTTGGGGACCATGTTATGAACGATTGTAAACTTTTATTTCAATCCAATGTTTACTTTTAAAAAGATTCTTTTCGAGTCGTTTTCTATTACTTGAGCTGTTATATTATGAAGTAGCACCCCATATGAGCTTCCGCATATGACCCGAAATTGGGGGTGTTACAGATTGGTATCAGAGCTTAAGTTATAAAGAACAAATATTTTCCAAAATAAAAGTTTTGAAATCTTTTAACTATAACCGCCGCAAGCGAAATCTCTGAATTACCGATAGGACCGGAAAGAGAGTATTTATATATACATATGAGATATCTATATATATATATATATATATATATAATATATATATATATTATATATATATATATATATATATATATATATAATATATATATATATATATATATATTATATATATATATATATATAATATATAATATATATATATATACAGATATATATATATATATATATATATATATATATATATATATATATATATATATATATATATATATATATATATATATATATATATATATATATATATAATATATATATTATATATATATATATATATATATATATATATCTAGTATATATATATATATATATTATATATATATATATATATATATCTATAATTTTATATAAATATATATATATATATATATATATATATATATATATATGTATATTATATAGGTATAATTATGACTTGATACCACATTTTTTAATCCAGTCATATCCAGTCACATCTTTAAACCAATAACATTTGATATTTTCCTAAAAAATCTCAAAACTTTCCTAAATTCGTCACTTTTTGGCTGAAAACGTTCTTATGAAAACGCTATTTAAAAAAAATCGCGTTCTTAAAACGTTGGTATATATAATACATCAACTACATTTTTGTATCGACAACATAAAAAAACACACACACAAGTGTGAAACACACACAACCTCCATCTCCCTATTCAAAACACCTCATGAAGATAACCAAGATCGCCACAAATCATAACATCAACAACAAATCCGCGCATCTGTATCTATATTCATCTAGATCTCTGTATATCAAACCCTAATTAACAATCAGTGATATCATTCTTTATCGTAACACTATGATTCCATCATTCTTAATCTTATAATCATATCCTACTTACACATTCTTTTCTAGATTGATTTAGTTTCCTATGAAGTACATGATCAAGATCAATTGAAGACTTTTTTATTTCTCCATTGTGTGTCATGCGTATATACAATAATTGATGACGTTTTGATTTCTCCCGATTTAGTTTGTATATGTGCATATCAACATTTAGTGATAACATCTAAATTTTTTTGGTTACTTTTGGTATTCAAACAAGCGTATTCAAATAATTTGTCGTTATTTATTTTAAATGGATATATATTTTTGGTTCTGACATGTAGATCATTTTTGTTTCGATGGGTCAGATCATATGTATGAGTAAATTTAAGTTCTATTCTCGGAAGGTGACTCGAGAGCCATGATAATTATTTCAGTGTGGCTGTGCTTGAGAAGGTCACTTCTATGGTAAAATTATTCAATGATCATTTATAAAAGTTGTGGTATGTAAATGGTTCTTTGCCTGTAACTAAAGACAAACATTATATTAAAGTATTTTTATCTTCGTAAATTTAAAATAAAGTAAAAACATTATAGGAAATTGAACTGTTCCTCGACCCTCACCAACCGAGGTCAAATACAGTGTTGCTTGAGGATTCAATGCTTTGGCAAGTACTGTATCAGGTAGAGACACATAACTCTCCAGTTATTATAAGTTTGACCCATTTACTTATAGTTATGCACACATTGATGGTAGATTTGATTACCTTCTAAGCATAGATCATATGCTATATTTGGTTTTTTGAAAGATTTAAAAATAGGATTTACCCTAAAGAAAGTAAATGTAAGTTGAAATATCATACGGTTCACCAGCTAAAGTGGAAAATTAGTTGATTATCCATCTGATTTATTTATGTCGGCATGGCTGAAATAGTATGTCATTTTTACCCTTTATAAACAATACAAGATGGTTAACGTTTGGCAACACAAGGTTCTGCAATTTGGAGTTTCCAACTCTGCTTTTGGATCTCAGTCTGCGAATCCAGCTTTTGGAACTCCTAATTATGGTTATCAAACTATTCTTTACAAACATATTAACTAAAAAAATATTTTCAGTTATTCGAAATGCATTCTGCATTTTTCATTATCGGTTATTTGGTTTTTATTGCAGATGAGAGGCTTTTTAGGGAAACTGTAACTTGATGATGCACTAACAGCCTGCTGGTGTTCCAAGAAAGCCCATAATGACAAGGGATGAACTTTTCTGAATCAATGCTAGAATCGTTTATTCCTATGTCTTGGCCTTAGTGCCCAAGGTTTTTGATAGTCAGGATGAAGACTTAGAGTTTGTCAAAGCATCAACACCCATGCCTTCACCTTTCTCCGTTTGGATGGCAAACCCATCCTATATGCCTTATCCATCCGTATATGTCCGATATGAACCTGAGTTGATTTTTCAATCGCATACCATTATTAAGACATACTAATATTTAGTAAATGTTCCCTTTGGATGCAGATATCAGATGCCATTAAGAACCAAAAAGTGGTAAAATATGATAAATGACACAGTGATTGATTATGTTATTCATTACCACTCTTTAGAACCTGATTAATGATTATAGAGTTTTTATCGTGTTTTCTTGCATCTGATGTGGTAAATTTTTTAAGGTTAACATAGCTCAGTTTGTTTTAGTTGAATCTCAAGAGTGTTATTTATGTACATATAACAAGTCACTAATTTCAGTTTGTATTAAATTGGGTATAGGTTGAAGGTATTGAGGAGTATTTGAATGTCTCACAATCCAAGGCATGTAATGTGGTTGAACAAGCAGAAAAGGTTGAGGTTTACTCGCCTAAAGCTCCTCAAACCCAATGCAGAATCTACTCGACATAGGAAAACATCTGAGATTATGAATATGCCTGTCACTACCACCATAACCTACTACTCGCAGAGGAACCAGAAAGTTTCTGGTGGGGGTTTAGCAATCGAAGAACGAGATGCTCGAAGCACCTGCTATCTCAAGGTTCCAGGAGGAAGGCTATTTGAAACTTCTTCTTGTCAAAATGTCAGTATCCAATTGGAAGAGTGTGGAAGAGGAGGCGAATGAAGAGGGTGTGGTGGATTAGAAGCTGGAGCCTGCATCTGTTTTTGATGTGCACAAGGAGGAAGGTGGTTGCTGTGAAAACAGAGAATACTATGTAAAAAACAGAGAGTACTATGCAGAATGAAGAAATGATATTATGTATCAGCAGTCAAATGCGAGTTTATAAATATCTCCACTGATGGTTTAAATATTTCTGGCCAATTACCATTATCCCACTGCAGTTACATTTAGTGATTAAATGTGGGTACATACATTCAGATTTATATTGCATTTAGTGATTAAATATGATGTGATCATTTCTTATGAATTGGATTTGTTGCAGGGAGAAAGAGTTGGAGATGATAAAATCGATGAAAGTAACGTGAATCATATCTTGTAGACAGAGGATAAGAGGATAGAGAGATACAAGGATCTGTTTTAGAGTCATGTTTGAATCATTGCTTGGTTATTGAAAATCGAAGGCGTGTTTTAATCTATATCTTATGGTTGTTTTTGTAGAAACCAGATACTCACATGGTTGACATATGGGGGAACAAGGTTCTATTTCTTTTCAGCTATTTTCTAATTTGATCTTTATGTATGTGTGTGTGCCATAATTAGTTTATTTAATGTGTGTGTGTATGTGTAAATTTTCAGGTGATCTGTCGCAGATAAAAGAAAGACATTGTTGTTATTCCTCTTATGTGTCTCTCAATGCATCAATGTGGTGAATTTTCACGTCTACCACTGTAAACAGGACACGTACCTTAAAAAGGTTCACACCAAGGTTACGTGACGGTATATCCAATACACCTATAGTTGTCTACTGAGTTACAAGATCTCGGGTAAGAGACTACTCCATTTTATAGTTTCTAGAAATGCACCATTGACACCGATTTCAATTGCAAGGTTTTCACCAATGATTCTAATGATTCAACTTAAGACTATCTATTCTTTAAGAGTTTTTAGAACACTAAATAAAATAAAATTAAATAAAATGTATAGTTCAGAATTAGCTTACATAAGACATTGATTAATGTATAAGTGTAAATCAGCTAAGACAATGACTCGTTTGCACTTCCATTTTGGTGGTTATTTTTCTTCAAGTTTTCAATTTAATTTGACGTATCAGACGCCAATATAGGAAATTACGCACAATGATGATTGTCGAAGTGAATAAAGTTAGCTTTTTTTGTTCTAATTCTAATGGCGGTTCACTAAGCAGCTTTTCATACTTGAAATTCATTAGAGGTTTGTTTTTTAGTATAAAATGATCTAGTTACAAGTTCTGATTGTGTCCATAGATAGCTAGAATTTTTTTACAGATTGATATAATTTTCAGTCAAGTTATAGTCTTTAAAAGCATATTCAAATGTGAATATTTTTCAAGATTATAGGAAGGATGGAAACAACAAGAGGATAATCATCACCTGCTTTATCAAGCAGTTTACTTATCAGAACTCGATGGACAAGAAAAAAGTTCTTGAGAAATGCTTTAGCTCCAAATGGTTCATACCATTTAGGTACCAATTTTCAAAAACTCCAACTGATGAAAGAGATAGATCGATCAGCGGTATTATCTTATTTAATAGTAACCAGACCAAGTCGTGCACCTCGCGCAGTTTTTAACATTAAGAGGAACATTTCTAAAAGGCCCAACGCTTAGACGTGACATAGAAGACGGTCTCAGGTTTCTAGCATGGGAAAGCTTAAGAGGTTTAATGAGGTTTAATGGGGCATTAGACGCATTAAAATCACTATCTGATGCATACAAGAGCCATAGTGTTGTTGAATCTTGCTGATTTATTATGGCATAAAATTCAGCTCAAGTGACTAAAAGCCTGTGGATAAAGAAGATGAAATTGTTGTGATGGTACTTCCAGATTACAAAATGTTGAATAAACCTGATGCTGGCGCTTGTTGCCGCTTCTGAAGTACAACTGGAATGATGCCACATTTGGTTTTGCTAGGTACTTTTCATTACAATTATCATTTGGTTAATGCAAAGCATATGATATTGAACCTTCTTGATTTAGATTGTTCAATCTTTTTGACTAATTATGGCATAAAATTCAGCTTCGTGACCGAAAGACTGTCAATAAAAAAGATGAAATTTTTTTGACGGTACTTCTAGATTACCGAACGTTGGAATACGTATAGGGAATGTCGTCTACTCTTTCAGATGACCCGGTAATTCTTAAGCCTCATATTAGAACTTTTATCAATTTGGTTTTTGGTTTGATCGTCCATTTTCTGCTTTAATGTTTCATAGCAATCAAGAAAAATTATTTATGTTTGTTCATTCTGTACCACGTAAAGTTTACGGTCTTCTTGTGCGGGAGCAACCATTAGTTGTTGTTAGTTCTCCGAAAACCCTATCCCATATGTGAGTAACGCCCCTCTCCTAGAGCAAGTGCGAGTGCCTGCCTTTCAGCATTTGTGGTCTACACAACGAATAGTATACCACATTTATCTTTTTAGCTCTGCCCTCGCACATCCTGTTTGATCTGCTTTAAGGTGAGTCATATAACAGAGGGAGATATGCTTTGGGACCCACTTAACACTCTGATAGTTATACAAAATGTATATAGTGAGGCATCATAGGCCTTCTACGAATATATGTAGTCCTCAATGAGCTCAAGCTTTTTAAACTCGTGACATAACATAAGTAGGTAATTTCAGTATATTATGCACTTAGAAATACTATATAAGCACTTAGAAATATTAACTAAATATTAATTCTTGCTCATTTGATGGAACACCTGTTTTGTAAGTTGATATTTTAATTGTGATAACATGTATCTGAAATGTTTCTGTGTTTATGCTTAATTCTGTATGATTGATTGAAGGAAGTTGACTAATGTTCAGCATACCTCTACTACAAAGGCTGTTGCTGATAAATTTCTTAACTATAAAATGAGAGAAACGATTATGATTTGTAGGTATGTTGTCATGATATTA
The DNA here is from genome assembly GCA_025667525.1 of Glebionis coronaria. NCBI lineage: Eukaryota > Viridiplantae > Streptophyta > Magnoliopsida > Asterales > Asteraceae > Glebionis > Glebionis coronaria. Next base: position 122,558 of record JANFOE010001969.1, read on the forward strand.
TGATTATTTAGGTTTTTGTAATTAGGTTTGGTTGGTACCGATGCACATGTACATGGCCCCTTTTATGGCCTCTTGCAGAAATATATTTAGCAATTACGGAAAGCTATCTGTAAATCATGAAGTACAAAATGAGATTAAACTCAAAAGTTTCGACAAGGGATTTTGTAGTTGCTTGATGGTACAGACCTAGGAATCACGAATACGAGTTGATGTCTCCTTAAAATTAGTCTCTACAGAAAAGATTTCTTGGTCAACAACATAGGCTTCTTTTTCATCTGATGCTATTATCACCAATCATACTATTATCAACAATCATGTTAGTGGGCGTGCTATTTTCCTCATGTAACACTCGGGATTAATACACATTATATGTTCTATTATCGTCTAATAAAGGTATATCTTTGTTTAGACATCACTAAAATGAATGCTTATTGTTAATTCTCACACGTTGAATGTACATTCATTTCAATCGTGTGACTTGTTTTAATAGTATCACGTTTGTTGACTTCAGATGGGTGTGAGGTGTGATCACACAACGGGGTCCCTGTTCTTTTAATGAGTCCAACAATCGACTACCTAGCCAGGCTCAGCCTTGGTCAGAGGTACCGAGTCACTTCGTAAGTTAAGGCGTAAAAATGATGCTCACATCAAAGGTGGGGTGGAAAGGTTTTTTAGCCTGGTCTTCACTCTTTTGATATGTGATCCATTTAGTAGCTGAGCAAGAACATTTGTGTTATGGAAAACGTAAGAGGTATTCAAACAGATGGTAAAAACCAATAATATAACACTAAAAATGAGCTAAGTTTATCAAATATTTTTTTACCGATATATGTTTTCTTTACGTAGAGGGAACAAATTAATGGTTAGTGGTGCTTGCAGACGTGGAAAGATCATGCATGTTTCTTGCTTGCAAACTTGAAGAAACACCATGGGGGTTAGGTGAACTTGTTATGGTGGCTTACAAGTTAATAAATAAGTGGGACCCTTCGGCTACACACAGAATTCAGGTCTGGTAGACACATCGCTTACATGTATCTTGAATACATGTTTCTGTGTGGGTGTTATTATCTTTATAACGTTCTATGTCAAATTCGATTATGTAGTGTGCCAGTTTCATCAATTAGTTAGAATTTACTACAACCATCACATCTAAGATTCCATGTCATGATTGTAGGTGTATTAAATATTATATCACGGGACATGCCTAAAGGTGACAATCTGCAGACGTGACACACAGTTTTGCAAGAAATGCACAACGCGTTTTTGGAGAATCAGATAACAAACAATCACAAGTTATTACTACAATAGTAACTGGTCAAGGAAGATATGAAACACTTGTAGCAAAAAGAACCCAAGAAATGAACATGAACTTGATGTACTTAACCATTTGGTACTGATGTTGGCAGATATACAGAAGGCACAATACAACATCTGAGTTTTAAGGTGTCTTTTTCAAATACACGATGTTTTCATTGCAAAGGGAAGCATAGAAAGTTGACTGTGGCAAGAGTAGGAAGCATGTGATGTAGGTGTTGAAATGTTTTCTTGAAGGAGCCACTGCAACAGAAATTCACAAAACAATATACCACAACTTTCTTAATGTATGCTGCTTTTTGGGTTTGCAGTTAGAAGGGAGATTAAGATGTTGAGGTTGTTTATGCAGCCACACGTTATCCGTCTCTATGAGGTTGTAGAGACACCATCAGATCACGAGGATCGATGAGGCTTTGCAACTTTTTCCAGCAGAGTGAAACCATACCCACCAATGTCATACTTTACAATTGTTTTGCATATTTTCTAAAAAAAGTAATCGTCATTGCTAATAAAAAGTTACACTAATGTATTAAATCAAATAATTTCTGGTGTGAAGTACCGTATTCATAATATGGTGGTACACAGAGATCTTAAACTTGAGAATTTGCCACTAGACGCCAAATGTAATGTCAAAATTCAAGATTTGGTTTGAGTAATATAATGTGTTGATGGTCATTTTCTAAAGACAAGTTGTGGGAGTCCAAATTATGCAGCTCCAGAGGTATATAATATGTCGCTGACAAAAATTTATTTTCAGTTTTGGTTGTAGTAATTTTCATTGTTGTAATATGGTGAAAGTTGGTCATTTTCTGAAGACTAGTTGTGGGAATCCAAATTATGCAGCTCCAGAGGTATCATAATATGTCACTGACGAAAAAAACTTAGAATTTAATTTGATACTAAGACATTTAGATCCAGGTCGTATTTTAATTCACAATCAGTCGTTTCTGAGTGGGATGTGCTACAGGAAAGCTGTGTCATAATGGTGTCCATGTGTTTGCTCAATTGAGTGACCTGATACTAAATACAGTTGAATTTTTATTATGTATACATTTATGTTTCTCACTTTGGTTTGAACTTCCTTCAACTTGCATTCATTTATTTTACTTATCAAACTAACTGAATGATAATATCTCTTTTGATGATATCAAAGAAGGATTGACCACCAAGAACCGACATTGCCTTCTCCCAGAAGTAGTAACCAAATACTTTGTTCTTTGGGAGGATCTTTCTAATATATAAACAACAAGAAAGGAAAAAAGCAAGGGGCTTATATTCGAACCTGAGACCACCCATTCCAATGTCGCATACAACTAACTTTGTGTAGCATTTGTGGGGTCCTACACCGAGGAAGAAAAAGAAGAAGGTTGTAGCAGCTAGAGGACTGCATGTGTTGTAGCATAACACCATGAATCACGCTCATTTGAAAAACAGGTGTAGTTTAGTATTAAAATGTTGCTTCTTCTTTCCTTTGCCACGATGAAGTAAAGCTGGAGGTTAGCATGCACATATGTGCTTAAGATCATGGCAGTGTTTCGCTGAGAACTGGTACAATCTTCAGTGGTGGAACTTGAATAGTTTTCTTGGATAGCCAAGAGTTGTAAACATCTCCGGATTTCCAATCCATAAAGAGAATCATGGGACTACTTCATTTATTTAGCTGGAAGCTCAGCTAATTATGGGTGTCTATAACTCATACTGCAACTCGAACATGAGTGAACCCACCAGTAGCATATGCCTTATACTCAAACCAAAAAAGTAATCCTCGGTACCAACATAGTTCTTAAACGAATGCACCCAAAATACTAACTCAAGAGGTCACAGTCAAGCCATAAAAATTTCCCTACAGAGACCTGAGTACATAAAGAGAAGAAATAGGATTGGAAAAGTTAAATAAATCAATATAAAAATTACTGCAAGTCAAATAAATTTCCACTACAAGCTTTCATTCACAAAACAGAACAAGGTTATTGACTGATCAGCCAACATCATTGGAGGTAATCACTGTTGTTCCTCGCCTCATCCGTGTAAAGAAAAGTCAAACTCGTCTAATCGATTCCGTTGTTAGGCACTTGAGTATTTGACCATTGATCCTATTTCTAAATTTCCACCGTCTTGATACAGATAGGCCTTGTGTATAAAGCTATTAACTTGAATATATTTTGAATATATTTCCTTGTTAGGCATAAAGCCGCATGTGAAGTAGGCATGGCCATCACCCACTCGATTTCCTTTTTGTAAGGTTTTGTAAAACCGGTTTATTTTAAATTAGTTTTTCTCAAAATATCCGGCGGTTCGTAATCGGTTTAATAAAATGGTCGGGATCATTTTAAAAACCGATAGAAAACCATATAAAACAAAACCAATTCGTTTTAAACAATCCGATCCGGTTATTAAAACCGATCTGTTTAAACCGACCTTATCCGGTTAAAAACCGAGTAATCTAACAAAAAAACCGATTTCAAACCGATCCGATATATGTCAAACCGGTTGACTTAAACCGAACCAATTTAAAAAAACCGATTTACCCACCTTTACATATATTAAACAAGACGAGTCCAACAGATTGTATTAATCACATGAGCCCGTCTTTGATCTGAACAAGTGGGCATAAATATGCCAATAAGCAATTTATTTCAATTAAAAAATTTTAAAAATATATATTATTAAAACAAAACATTGACACGGGACAAAACAAGTTCGTTGAGCCGACTGAGCACTAAAAATTATCAAACACACATTCGTTTAAGTTTTATATTACCAAAAAAGATTCCTGC
>JANFOE010001970.1:0-34453 GCA_025667525.1 Glebionis coronaria
ATATATATATATATATATATACACTAGCCTTTAGACCCGTCCGATGGATGGCTTTATGTATATATTTTTTAATGAAAATTGAATTTATGTGTGTTTGTGTTAGAAGTTTAGTATATGTAGTGTTAGTTATGACATTGATATTTTAATAATGTAGCATAGAATAGACAAAAATAACATAATTTAAGATATTTTATTTTTTTAAGAATATTATGAGTTAATTAAATTTGCATACTTCAACGTTATGAATAAGTTTGTTACATTAATTTTTTTTAGAACTTTAATAATATTGTATAAATATTTTATATATTTCTTAATTTTATGACGTAATAAATTTTGTATATGTTAATGTTATGAATAACGTTTTTACATTAATGTTTTTTGAAATTAATATTTTTGTTGTGCATTTTTATAGAATTTTGCATTTAAGGCATTGTTTCACCATCCATCCTTATATATTTTTATAGAATTTTGTATTAAAGGCATCATTTATAATTCCTATATATATTTTTATAGAATTTTGTATTTAAGGAATCATTTGTAATTCCTATTTTATTTAAGAAGCATTTGATGGAATCATTTTTATAGAATTTTGTATTTAAGGCATTGTTTCACCATCCTTCCGTATATATTTTTATAAACTTTTGTATTTAGGGCATCATTTGTAATTCCTGTATATATTTGTCAAGAATTTTGTATTTAAGGCATCATTTGTAATTCCTATTTTATTTTTGAAGCATTTTATGGAATCATTTTGATAGAATTTTGTATTTAGGGTATTGTTTCACCATCCTTCCATATATATTTTTATAGAATTTTGTATTTAAGGCATCATTGATAATTCCTATATATATTTTTATAGAATTTTGTATTTAAGACATCATTTGTAATTCCTATTTTATTTTTTAAGCATTTTATGGAATCACTTTAATGAATTACATGTGTCATTTTTATAGAATTTTGTATTTAAGGAATTGTTTACCATCCTTCCTATATAAGGGTTTTTGATTTGATTTGATTTGATTTGATTTGATTTGATTTGATATATATATAAATTAGATTATATATCAAAATATATATCTTCTCAATAAGGCTTGTTAGTAACATCGGAGATCTTCGGCACCGTTATAGTCAAAAGATTTTTAAACATTTTACTCAAAATATTTATTTAAAAATATTTATGGTTAAAAGATTTTTGAAATGTTTTATTCAAAACCTTGGTTTTAAAAATATTTCGCTCTCTATAACGAGAGCTCTGATACCAAACTGTAACACTCTCAAATTTCATATAGGTACAGCGGAAGGGTCAATAGAGTGTTACGGGATAGCACAATAACTCAAATCATAGACAACACATAAAAAGGGTTGTACAAGGTTAAACATACATTCATCTGAATAAAATTTTAGAGTTTTACACAAGGTCCCCTAGTTTTACAGTCATAAAGTTTACAAAACACAGTTCGAATGAATATTATTATTAAGTGGGCCTTCAGAGTCGATCCCCATCCAAGTTACCTTCAATAACCTGAGATAAAACATGCGAAAAATTAATCAACGAATGCCGAGTGAATTCATAGAGTTTAGTAAAAACCGTTATATAAAACAGTTATGTAAATCAGAAACACAAGCATAATATCAGTAATGAGACCTCATATTCCTAGTCAGGCAATATATTCTAATTCCATTCTTATAGCATACATTATCTATGAGATCGCAACCTCAGTATTTAACATTATCGGTATTTATTATCGGATTATTATAAGTCGCATGACATTGTTGCCTTTCTATAATATACAACGGGTCGCGAGGCCGACAAAAATGTGCCCATCTAAATCAGCGTGTCATCACTAATATCACGCTATATAAATCTTCTCATGCATAAATTCGCTTACCAATCAATGTGGCACGACGGGGATCAACCGTCAAGGCGCGAACTGGGGTGATCTTCCCCAAATAGTACTATTATATGCATAAGCGTCTACCAACTCCCGGTAGTTCACAACTCATGCTAATGGGACTTATAGTGACATAACCTAACTTTTAATAATCCATTTCAATCATCCATTTTGGGTCATACAATCAATCGGGTCCATATCAATAAGCATACAATCGGGACTACTTGTGTTCTATTTTTATTAAAACTCGCATGTTATCTCCCTCGCGTGTTTATAAAACATTTAAAGAGTGTGACGCTATGAACTCATGTTGGTTGGGAAAGGCGAGTTATCGGAAATTAGGATGTACGGTACGTGCCTGGATCACGGAAACATAAACAAATAATACTCGATCTTAGACTATGTCGAATAATATTTATAAAAATTGTTATGTATATGTAATGATGTCATAACATGATGATCGAGTGGGGTTTTATCTCCTTACACAACCTTATTAGTTGTTAAGTACTTAGTTACTTAGTCTAATCATACTAGTTTTAGCCTATTTACATGTTAAGGCCCATTAAGCCCGTTAAGAGTCCAATAATATTAAACCAAACTAGTTGGGCCTAGTGGTCCAACAAGGCTAATTTGGCCCATTATGGTCCATATGTTACAAAGCTCGTTTTTGTCGATTTTTACTTTTCAAGTGTGTTTACATATCAGTATATGAATTATAGAAATGTTACATTAGACGGGTCCGACCATCTAAGTTTTATTTGGCAAAAACGCCATTTTTTCGGTTTTAGCCGAATAGACGTAAAAATCTATATATAGTTTGTAGTTTAGAAAACATTTGAGTTTTATTTTTATAAAATTTAATATTTATTTATTATAGTATATAAACTTATTTTATAATAGTTATTATCATTTATTAACTTCTATATTTATATATTTATTTACTTCAAATGGCATTTTAATATTATATACTTTTAAGTCAAATCTGATGTAGAATTTCAGGTCCACCATTTTGATCATATCTTGAGTTCTACAAGGAGTTGGAACCCCAAAATTTTACCGTATAAACTACATGATATGTGCTACAAATAACTCTACTATAGCTCCTTCTCAAACAGCTTCTAAATATTTTTTTTAATTCGTCCAAAACAGACAGGACAGATTAGTACCACAAAAGTGTTGGCCATATCTTGCTCATTTTTAACATTCCATTGTATGGTAAATTTACCACTTATGTAAAAATCATTTGTCTATCATTATATCAAATAATCTAATCCATTTAACCAAGTAAAAATATTGAAAGTTTCTGTTTATTACAGCCTACAAAACAAGTTATAATTTCATCAACTTTTTCTTGTAGTTTTTGCCTTTTTAACCTAATCTTGTAACACAAAATCCCTATGAAATATATTGATAATCATTTATTATCATCATACATATACATTTTTGAAGAAAATAGATGAGTATATTTATAAAATTAATAGGATGATAGAAAGAACAATCTCTATACCAACCAATTATGATGAAAAAGATGAGATTTATGATGAACAAGACTTGATCTTCTCACCAAATCTTATGAACTTAGCAAGACCAATTTTAGAAATCTCCAAGTAACTAAACTCCTTCTTGAAATCATCCCTTGAACCTCATGAAAACTCCTTTTCACAAGTTATGATCACCTCCAAACAATCTCCTTTCAAGTAGCTTTCAACATATGTGAATTGTTGATGAAGTTTATGGTTAAAAATTGATGGTGATGGTGATTTGGTGGTGGTGTGGGACGGCAAGAGAGGGAGAGAGGGAGAGATTTGGGTAACTTTCTTGTTAAGTGTATTAGTGTGTGTGTGAGTTAGATGGTTTTGGGGTTAAGTGGTTTTGCAAGTTCATGAGACAAGTGTTTCATGATAGCCTAAAATTTTGACAACAAGGGGTGTTAACCCTTGTTGTGTCCGCCCACTATGGGGGGTGGGACAAGTGGAAACTTGTTTCATCCCTATTATTTTACGGGTACTCCTCGATTCTAGTTTCCTCAATTTACATGCCCTCAGGTCGATTTACGAAAAACGTTTTTATTTATGAATCTACGACACAAAACGATTCTAATAAAAATTAACTCATAAAAAACGGAGCACAAAAGCGTAAATACGTAAACCTAGGGTTCCCGGTTTAGTTGTAAAAGACGTTAAACTATGCACGTAAGCCCTAATTTCATCCCGTAAATATGTGAGTTCATGAACCAACATTAAAATAAAATATAAAAATAATATACGAGAATAAATTTACTACCTTAAAATGTCAGGTTGTCACAGGTGGCACTCCTCTCCAGCCTCCGATCACTAAAAATCCAAAATGCACGATCGAGTCTAGAGCCATTTGAGATCATCAAATATCTCATTAGAACACACTTCCATATTTCCTTTCTTATTCACACACTGTAAATAGTTAGAAACATTTTAAGAGTCCTACGCGACATCTTCATGATCTTGACTGAACATCCGAGTAATACGTAAGTATTCAAAAAGCTCATGGTAGGTGACTTGTGTGATTCTTTATGAATCAAGCTTGTGATAACTGAAAAGAAACAATGGTTTATATCTTAACTGAATTTAAACACGTTCCAGGCCTCTACGTAATATCTTAGTGATCTTGCCAGAACACTCAGAGTGACACCTTAGTGTTCACAGTGATGAGTGGAAATCCTTCTAGTGTTAACCTTAAACAACACTTGGTAGGTAACTTGCATGATTCTATATGAATCAAGCTTATGACAATTGGAAAGCAACGATGGTGCGATTCTTTAATGAATCAAACTTGTTCCAGGAATCAGAATTGATGGCTTCAATCATACGGATAATTTTATCCAAATGATTCACTCTTTACGTTCGCAGTCAGCTTTGGACGATCGAGTAGAGAGAACGCGTTTACCCGCGAAATCTTGTCAAGGATATTTTTAATTAAATCTACCTACCACAAGTACGATATTTAATATTGTCCAACGGTCTTCACCGACCGGAGGTAAAATGCTACCGAATTAGAATGAACTGTTCAAAGACATTTCGTTCGTGTCTACTTATGTTACTACATTTGAAGACGGTGGCGTTACAGAATCCAAGATGAATTCGTCCCCGCATGCTTATATTTTTTGCACTTAATACTTCAACAAAATTCAAGAAAGCCTAAAAGTCAAGTCTCCCGCTGTATCGAACTCTGAAGCTTTCAAGAATTACGAAGGTATAAGTATGTGGGACATAAAGTCACGATGAGGCGAATATCACAAGTGATGGATGCACAAGATCAAGGCAAGAGATTAATGCTCAAGATTGATATCAAAGATCACATCAGCATGTTCACCTGAAAAGAAAAAGAAAGAAAGACGAAGACTACGAGCTCAAGACAAGCATAGTATGCTAGGTTTATTTTATTATTGTAAATCGGGTAACGCCCTTGTTTGGAGTGACCTCCCTTAGGGGGAGATTGTTGGAAATACGTTTTTATGTATTTAGGAAGATTCGGTCACTCCGACAATATATTAAGTAGAAGCTCCTAGTCTAGATATCTTTATATTTATCAAACAAGGAAAAGCCCAGTCCATGCTTATATAGCTGGCCTAATATTGTAAGCCCAAGCCCATCTTATGGACTTGGTATATAAACCATCTCCTTAGTTGGAGAGGGTGTGGTTCACTTCATAATACACATAGTGAAAAGGTGTTTTCTATCTCTTTCTCTCTAAAAGAGTGTATTATGTGGAAGGTCTCGGTCACAACTTATTTTCTGTAGGATAATTTTGTGACGCTAACCTAGAAGTTGCTTTTCGAGAGCATACCTGCTTCATCAGTAATTTGGAATGGGTTGATTTATTGAAAGGTACTCGAGGGAATAATTTGTACACTTTGTCTCTACAAGATATGATGTCTGCTTTTCCCGTATGTCTTCTCTCCAAAGCATCGAAGTTGAAGTCATGGTTATGGCATCGACGGTTATCTCATCTTAACTTTGACGCTATTAATCATTTGGCGAAAATGAACCTGTTCGTGGTCTTCCAAAACTTACATTTCACAAGGACCATTTGTGTTCCGTGTGTACAATGGGGAAAAGCACTAAGAAATCATACAAAACCAAGACTGAAGACACCAACCAAGAGAAACTTTATCTGTTGCATATGGATCTTTGTGGGCCAATGCGTGTTGAAAGTCTTAGTGGTAAAAAGTACATCCTCGTCATTTTCGATGATTACTCTCGATTTACATGGGTGAAATTTCATACAACAAAAAATAAGGCACCTAAATTCATCATCGGATTTCTCAAGATGATTCAAGTGCGTCTCAACACTACTATCCGACGCATTCGTACAAATAATGGAACCAAATCTGTGAATCAAATCTTGTGTAATTATTATGAAGAAGTTAGCATATCTCATGAAACATCCGTTGCTCGCACTCCACAACAAAAGGTGTCGTTGAAAGGCGAAATCGCACACTTATGGAAGCTTCTCGAACGATGTTAATTTACGAAAAGGCTCTATTGTTCTTATGAGCAGAAGCAGTATCTACATCAGTTTTCACCTAAAACCGGTCACTAATTCGTAAAAGCCATGGTAAAACACCTTATGAGCTTCTACATGGAAAAGTACCAGATTTATCATATCTTCATGTATTTGGTTCTCTTTGCTATCAAAATAATGATGGTGACAATATGGGAAAACTTCAACCCAAGGCTGACATTGGTATTTTCATTGGTTATGCACCCACAAAGAAGGCACACCTAATCTACAACCGTAATTTTCGCAAGATGCTCGAAACTATGAATGTTGATTTTGATGAGCTGACGGCAATGGCTTCTGAGCAAAGCAGCTCTGAACCCGCACGTCATGAAATGGGACCCATTAACATTAGCTATGGTCTTTTCCCAAAAAACCCTTATTCATCATCATTTACACCACCTTCTAGGAATGAATGGGATACGCTGTTTCAACCGTTCTTTGATGAATTCTTTACACCTCCAAGTATTGTTGCTCCAGAACCTGAGGTAATAGCTCCGGTTACCGAAGTTGTCCCTCCATCAACCGAAGCACAATCAAATACATTTACACCTACAATTGGTCAAGATATTCCTTCATTGAGTAATTCTAAACCAACACCCTAATCAACTACCCATGTCATGCCTATTGATGATGAAGAGGATGATGATGATCACGACTTGGAATTCGCTCAAATGTATGAACTTCAATTCTTTGGTGTACCAATTCGCGACTCTAAGCAAGTCGGGTCGTCCACCTCAGAGGAAACTCCTACTACGGTCTACTCTAATCCACGGATTCATGAACATGACAACAAGTGGACAAAGGATCATCCTATAGATTCTATTATTGGTGACCCTAATCGTCCGGTATCCACACGAAGTCAGTTAAAAGAAAGGGTAATGTTTTGTCATTTTGATGCTTTTCTCAGTGAAGTTGAACCTAAGACGTGGAAACAAGCATTTACCCAATCTTGTTGGATAGAAGTCATGCAAGAAGAACTTAATGAATTTGTACGTCTTGAAGTATGGGATTGATATGAGTGAAATTACTCATATCAATTATATCATAAAACGAGCTTAAATTGCATAAAACTTATGAAAATGGTATTGTATTTGCTTGTTTCTTGTTTCATGTGTGTAGGTACCAAAGATCACGAAAACTGGCAAAACCGACACGGGAATTGAAGAAATATAAAAAAGCCAAAAGACAAGTTCGTTTTTCGAGAATTTTTGGGCCAAGTGGATCCCACATTGGGTTAATGGGCCTTAAAGCCCATTAGTAAACAATAATAAAGTTATCTATTTGATGAAAACCCATTTACAAGCAATATAATGAGACGGATGAAAGTATTGGGTCCATTTAAAGCCCAATGATAAATTAATGAGACGGTGGAAGGTAATTTGGGAAAGTCCAAATTAAGGCCCAAGACACATAATTATAGACGGTGGGAGAAAGTTTATATAATATCTTTGGGAGTCAACTTTTCAGTCGTTACAAACAAGAAAATAAACAAAAGAAAAAGAAGACGTGAAGAATATTGGGGGAAAACTTAAACAGGCTAGCATTTGGGGGTTTCAAGTTCACTAGCGATTGATCTACACGTACCCTAAATTAATTCCCAAGAATTTAGGGAAAGGAAGATGCTAATGGAAAGGTCCACATGGACTCTCAACACGTCACAACTTCTTCCTATTGGATGATTTCCCTTCCATTAGTCAGATGAACCAATAATATTCATCCACTTCAGTATCCAACTAGCAAAAGAAGCACAAAAAACTCCACGATGGCAATCTATGTAAAAGAGGGTTGATTTCAGCCTTTTAATGATAACAAGAAAAGAGAGAGATGAGAAGAGGATCCAAGGGCTATGAATCGTCTCTACTCAACAACCTACCCTCTCGTTTTACCTATAAATACCACCTCAAAGAGTCATGTAATCATCCCTTTTTCTTTCCTTAGTGTTATAATGTTATTTTTAATATAGATGTAATTTTCTTTTTAATAGTATTGTAATGATTTTAATGATTTAATAAAAGTTTTGTTTTCAGTCTTATATCTCTTTTTACTGTGTTTGTTAATTTTTGGTGAAATAATTATTATCAGAATCTATATTAAAACTGTTGATATAATAATAAAAATTGTTATTTGTTTAAGCTTAAGACATAGCTTAATCTAATAATAAAAGAGAGATTAAAGGGATAAGTTTAACCCTATTTGTTAGACATAAAACATCTGTTGGTTCGAGAATGATTTTTGGTTCGAGTTGTTTTGATCGCGTTTAATGGTGCGTGGTGTAATGGTGTCGTTCTAGTCTAAGGAGGTTTAACGCTTCCTTCTTCATCAAAGGATCTTTGTAAAATGGTTGACCTCGTTTTGATTTATTTTTTATAAACGTTTAGTTTAATCTATTAATTGATTATGATTTTAATGATCTGCTTAGTCTGATAATATGATGAGTTATGTTAGCTGCATTTTTAGATTGTAAGATTTGATATAATCTACTTTACTGTATTTAAGTTTTATTCAGCATGTTTATCTGATTGCTGTGTAATTATGGCAAACTTGAATTTTGGAAATCTATTATCAGAGCTATGGATTTGATATATTTGACCTGCGTTATTGTTGTACTTGGTCTCCCTTTTTAATCTGCTGAATTTTACTACGTTATAGAAGTATTTGCGTATTGTTAGTTGTTTTCTTGCTGGATTGTAGATTCTGTTTATTTGATTTCTACTGGTTTTGACATTACTGTATAATAGTTTGTTTGTGATATGTTGGTTATGATTAGTCTGCTTAATTTTTATTGTCTGTTGAATTTGATTTGGTCTAATATAGTAGGGTTGATTTGTTGCCAAACTTTGGTTTTCTTTTACTGCAACTAATAGCTTTGAATGCTAATAGATTTTATTTGTATTTCTTAGCTGTATTGTTTTTATGAATTGTTGTAGTAATGTTCTCATTTAAGTTTGCTGATATGGTCGTTTTTAATTTGTTGCGTTAGGGTTTTGAATTGTTGTTTGTTTCGTTGGGATTTATTAATCGTTGATTTGAAGACCCTTTCCGTCCTCAGAAGTTTTGTTATTTTTCTATATATATAATAAATATCGTTTTTCGTGTTTTTTTTATTAATATATTGTATTATGTAGAACAATAAATTCACCTACCTCCAAAAGCGTGAAAATGCAAACCTTAGTTGGGATTTCATCTCCTAGCTATTGTATTCGAATCCAAAACGAAAAAAATAAAGGCAAAATAGATAAATACTAATAAAAAGTTTGAACTTGATTTATACAAACTATAAGGTGGGTATAAGGAGACGAGCTATAAAAGGCCGTCTAAGGAAAAAGGTTTTTAAGTGCTTTGTGCCACCTCGTTTCCCCGCTTACTTGTGCGTATATTGAGAGGGACGACCTATTATTGGTTTGCCAACTCAAGTAGTAATAAACTTTATTTTTGTCGTTGTTTACTTATTGAACCTCGAGATGTTTAGGTTTTCACCTACGTTTCAAAGTCGATCGAGGGTAGTTTACTTCCATAGTAATTATCCTTAGTCCTTGTTTTTATCAATATTTTATTGAACAATACCAAATAAAAATACCAAAATAATCTTCTTAATCCTCTATCATGTTTAATTCTTTTCTCCTCACCCTCCTATTTTTAGTTCTTCTATGAATTCCTTCGTCCGTTGTGTAGGATGTGGAGAACCGTTATATGGTCTTTTACCATGTCGGTGGTGTACGTGCGAGCGTTGTGGAAATGATTTACGTAACGATTCACGAGTTGGATTTTGTCCTTTTTGTAATGATATTACTTCATGTGGAAATCTGAATTTTTCAAATAACCCTCTCGATTTTTATCCACCTCCACACCCCACATACGAGACACCCTCGTGTGAGTTATGTGGAAACGATTCTCATTTTGGTGTTGATTGTTCGCATAGATTCTCGCTTAATTACGAGCAAGAACCAGGCTACAATCAAAATTATATTGATAATTGTTATCCACAAGATTCACCGAGTTTATCACAATAATATCTATGTTGTGAGTATTGTGGAGGTCCTCACGAGAGTTTTAATTGTCAACCGAGGGATCAAAATTTTTATGAGCCCAATCCCTGTTATAATTCCATTCCCTCCGGTTTTTACCAACCCCCACAATACTCTCTCGATGGTGAAGGTTTTAAATGAATTAAAACGTTATTCCAACAAATAATGAATCAAGAAAGTGTTGAAATTGTTGAAAAGAGCATCGAAGATATGTTGCAAGAAAAGAAACGAATTGATAAAGAAATTAACGATATAACCAATGAATTGGGAATTCGAAGATATCGAGGAGAAATAATTGATGACAAATTTAAAAGAGAGTGTGAGATTAAGATTAGACAACTTTCGCAAGATTTTAATGGATTAAGCATTGAGATTCGAAAGAAACAACAAGCTCAATAGGAAGCAAAGTATCTTTCTACTCGTGAACTCTAGCGTTCTTATCTTTATGACGATGACGACGATGAGGATATTTTTGATCTCACTCCATCTCATGACATCACTACACCTGTTCTTGATTCTTCTACCGTGGAACCCGAAAGTTCTTTAAGCATGGGGGACGAGTATATTAGCACTATTCCGGAAACGGAATCGAACAAAGTAATAAAGTCTAGTGTCGAGATCCTTCTCCAAAACCCAAGAGAGTCCGATGGTATTTCCAATGCAACGTGTGATTTGCCACATTGTGATAACTCTCCTTCTTCCATTCACTTTGAGAATTTCTCCAATTCTAATTGTAAAGGAAATTAAGATTTTGGGTATGATACGACTTCTAGTGAATTGTCTAATGAGGAGTTCTCCGATGAACTCTCTTATAAAGATGACATTCACGACTCGGATTATGAGGGGTTTCCTGATGAATCTACTCTTCTTCACCCATTTCCACCGGGAAATGAGGATGATAACGATCCTGTTTTTGAGAGATTTAGAGGTGGAAGACGTGATTCTTCGAGAAAATTTATCCAACGTCTATCTTCTCATTTCTAAAATCGAAGCTTTGAATTCTAAGCCTAATGACAAGTCTTTCCCTCCATCTCCTATCCCCGTCGAGGATAGTGATCCGCTTATGGAAGAAATTGACACTTTTCTTGCTACTAATGATTCGATGCCACCGGGTATTGATGATCTAGACCCGAAGGGGGACGTTCTCTTTTTAGAAAATTTACTTGATGATGATTTTGTCCCAAGTTCTATTCTCACTCGCTTTGATCTAAATGTGTGGATTTTTCATGCGACTCATTTTGAGTATCATGACCCCTTTGTTCACATTTCAAAGGGTAACAAGGTCAACAAGGTTATGCATGTTGATTCCACTATGGATGAGACATTTACCCCACCATTACCATGTTCTTTATATGATTATGTTTTAGCATGGGGAAAGACACCGTGTTGTTTATTCCTTTCTTTCCCGAGGATGAGGTATTCGACCCCGAAATCATTAATTTAGGAAAATCTCAGCCTTTCACTGATGCAATAATTGAAAGATTTTTCGATCATCTTGGTACGAGTTTATCTCGGGGAGCATACTATATCCATTTCATGATTTGTGACATTGACCACCATCTCTTTTTGGAGATTTATGTTGGAGTTTCATTCTCTCGTTTGCCATCCGACAACGAGGATGTGATCTTTGACCCCGGCATTGTGCTTTATCATGGATTTTATTCCATTATGCCAAATTTCACCATTTTCCCTAAGGACCAATGAATGCGGGGATCGAGTCGAGCTCATGACTCGGTTAACAATAATGAGGTGCCTTGTGGGGGAGTCCCATACATTCTATCTTCTTTCTATTTTCTAACACTAATAAGGCTTGATCTTTTCAAGCTCGTACTCGTGTTTTGTTGTGATGTGAATCTTAGGTATAACCCTAATCATTGAACACTCTCTTGTTCGGTTTTTACCTGGTCCTCTCGAGCTTCCATACTTTGATTTTCAAAAGGGATACTCACTGTCCTTTGATTATTATCGACTAACGTTTTATCTTAAAGCATAATTAATAAACGGCTAATATATTTGCGTACTCTTACAATTTTAGGAATTTTGCATTCGACTCTTCGTGTTTTAGCAAGGGGGTGTTACTCTTGATCTAGGAAACATTGAGGACAATGTTTGGTTTTAGCATGGGGGAGTCAATAGATATAATCGCTTGCAACTGCTTTTGTCGTGTTCAAACGTAATCGTTTTTCACATTTTTCATAAAAATTTTAAATTTTTAGTGTTATTTTGTGTTTAATAATAAAGAAAATAAGTGTTTTTGACACAAATGTAGGCTTTCCGTTGGTGAAAATAAGAATAGTTTTTTTGACTCGATTGGTTTTTACCTTAGCTCATTACTTAACGTGTTTAAATCAAGTTTTGCTAGACTTTTATATATGGGACTTTAAAACGCGAAAGTCTTAACTCATACAGGTTTAAGAACAAGAACTTTTCGCAAGTTCCTATAATTGATCCTAGAAAGTCATTTATCAAGGGAACTTTAAAACGCAAATTCTAACTTGAAAAAGTCCAAGAAGATGCAAGATCCTATAGATGATTGGAAAACCCAAAACTTTGATTTAATAGGCTAAGTGTCCATTAGTCTCACATCTTTGAGATACTATAATATGGAGAACAAGAGATGATAAAGTTGAATCATAAGTTTTGAGGCTAAGTCTTCCTTGTATAAGTATTTTTGTGTTTGATTCTATCTCCTCGTATTTATTTTTCACGCTTGAATATTTAATTGCTTAGTAAATGAAGTTTTTAGCGGTTTGGGTTCAATATCTTAACTCGTAACTCCTTTTTCTTCCCTTGTAATTCAAGTAAGAACACATTGAGGGTGTCAGTGTAAAACCCGTAAAAATAAGGTCATAATTTAATCTACTTTCACTTATTTTGAAGTATTTTATAACTTTAAATATTATTATGTTTAACGGTTTAAGTTGAAACCGATATTAAATATTATATTTTAATATTTTGACGAGTAACGAGGACTACTAGTGATCGCGATTGTAAAACCCGCATGCTTTTACCATGTATAGTACCTTAAGTTCGTACGTACTAGTTAAAAACTTTCCTAATATAGCATGATTACGATTACGTATTAGGAGTTTATGTATTACGTACGTGTTAGAACACGATAAGTATTTTATATGAACGATCACGTAATAATTATTTAGCAATAATTAATCACGAACATACGATCACGAGATCACGAGCGTAATTAAAACACGAGATATTATTAATTACGTATATATACTTAATACGAGCGTAATTAAATATATAAGAGTAGGGTATTTACGTAACGAGAACATTTAAAACACGAACATAATTAAACATAAATGTGTACGAAATTACAAGACACGAAACGAGGTACGGGAACTCCACAAGGGAGTCCCTACCCGCGGCCAAAATAAGGACAATGGGCCAAGCCCATTGTCAATTTTACTAAAAGGAAGGGTTAAGTAATTTTACTACTCAAAATTACTTTTACAGAAGAATTTCAAGAAAACCTAAAATCCCTTTTCCTTCTCCTTTGTGTGCCGCCACCTACAATCACCATCAAGGTGATTTCTTTGATCTTGGATCTTGTTAAATTAGTGTTTGTTCGTGTTTGTTCTTCACCCTCTTGATCCACGAATACGGTAAAACCTTTTTAACTTGTTTTCTTTTTAATTAATCTTTTATTAATTAAGAACACATGATGTTTTTATATAAACACATTAATTAAACCTAGATCTAACATGTTTTGATCATTAATTAATCAAAAGGGTTGATCTAAGGGGTGTTTGTTTTAGGCCGCAAGGAACAACCGACCCCAAGGGGGTTCGGTTTGTTTTAGCCGACCACCACCAAGCCCTTTTTGGTCTTGGTTGGTGCGTGTGGGTCCCACGGCAGCAAGAGGGGTACCCCGATTTGGTTCGGGGTACGGTGTTGTTTCATATCCGGTGCATGTTTTTAGGCTTAGATCCGGATCATGATTATGTTAGTTGTTTATGTTATAAACTTATGTTAAGAATTAAATTAACAAGATGTAATTAATTTAATAACATTACTTAGGTTAACTAATTATTAATTAACATGAATTATTTTAACCTAAGTATTTATATTATTAAGACTTATAATTAATTAATTATTTTAAAAACCATGGATATAATTAATTAATTAAACATGACTTAGGTTATATTATTAGTATTTAATAATACATATTTTAACCTAAGTATTTAATATATTTAATTAAAAACATGTCATACTTTAATTAAATATTATAACCTATAGTTTAATTAAATAACATGAAATAATTATTAAACTATATAATATATCATATGACTTAGAATATAATCATGGAAACACTTAGGCTTATTTACTTAGCTTATTGAACCAGCTTATTTCTAATTATGGAAACTTTCTATTTTTAGAAACTTAATTAAATAAGGAAGCTATTTTATTTATGGAAACCAGCTATTTTTAGAAACTTATTTATTTAAGGCAGCTAATCTATTTATGGAAACTTATTTAATTAAGGCAGCTAATCTATTTATGGAAACTTTCTATTTTTAGAAACTTATCTATTTTAAGCAGTAAATCTATTTTTGGAAACTTTTTATTTTTGGAAACTTTCTATTTTTGGAAACTTTCTATTTTTGGAAACTTTCTATTTTTTAAAACTTTCTATTTTTGGAAACTTTCTATTTTTGGTAACTTTCTATTTTTGGAAACTTTCTATTTTTGGAAACTTTCTATTTTAGGAAACCTGCTATTTTTGGAAAGTTACTTATTATTACACAGTAAGTATAATAACACATGAAATATCAGAAATACTTAATCAGATTGAACAGAATATAAGATTTAACACAGTTTAAGGCTTTAAACAATGTAAAATAGTAAGAACACTTAAATAAGCTAAGGCATGATATAAAACCAGCTATGTATGTAGTAAGCAGATACTTATTTCATGTACGTATTTATGTAGCACTAGTGTTTCGGAAGTAGGATTCTCGCAGTTCATCGTTCTCGTTCACTGGACATAAGGTACGGATTCCCGTCCTTTCAGTATGGACATTCTTTCCTTATTAGGATTTCCCCGTATGCAGCCAACTGTTTTCCCGTAGTATAAGTATGAGTTTGATTGCTTATGTTTAAATATGATTACCTATAGCCATATACATGCATGACCAGTTTCACCTAGTTATGGAGGTACCATAACCATAACATTAGAGGCACTGATGTTATGACTTCACCACGGCGGAGTGATTGCTCGTGGCGTCCCTTCAGCTTTTGGCCATTTAATTATATTTATCATGTGGGGCGTATGGGTGCATCCTAGTTACACGTTTTTATTCAGGATTACATGGTGAATGTGGTGTGTGCCTTGCATCCTTCACAAGGAGCTGATCCCTCCTACCCATAAAACCAGTATATTAAATTAGAGGAAGCCCCTCTAATTTGCATGATGAGGTCACCCCTCCAATTATTCATGCACGGTGGATATTCATGACCTATATTGGCTAAATGGTAAAATATGACAAACAGTTTTTATAAGATAAACATAAGACTTTCAAACTATAAAACCAGTTTTATTAAGGCTTAACCAGGTTACTCGGGACTTAGTTTCTTCCGCTGTTATTATGTTATATGCTTATCCTATTCATGCTTTATTGTACATCCGTGCACTGAGCGTATTGCTCAGCCGTTTTCCTTTTCAGGGACGCTCGTAGACACTAAGAGTACGTGCATATGGACTGGAAGCTGTCTAGCCTTCTTTACATTATGCCTTTCCTTTCTTTATGATACTTATGCTTTGGAAATTGTTTCGTCCTTTTCCTTTACTATACTAATTTTGTGTGTGATGAGCTTTACTTTTGGACTACCGATGTTTGATTCCGGTATTTTCCTTTATATGGTCAAGTAATGTTTAGACATTTTACCTTGTATGCTTTGATGACACGCCATAATTACTGTGATATTTCCATTTCCAAAATGGGGTGTTACAATTATGGTATCAGAGTCAAGGCTTCGACCTGTAGGCTCTCAAATATGACCTGTGATTTGTGGGTAGTCACTACGGTCTTCCTAGAACTGACAGTTGTTTTCATGCATTCATCATTTTTTGAGCATACATATATATGTCATTGTTACAGGGTTTTGACTAAGTAATGGTTGGTGCAGGACTGGCCCTATTTAGTCGCATGTGTTTTATCGAAACTTTTAGATTTGGGACCGACCCATAGGCGTCCCCTCGCTATGTCTTTTGTTTTGGGTGAACTGACCAGAGGCGTTCACTCTCGAGCATACAAAGTTTTCATAAAACTGAATCATGCATTCATACAAAAATTTTCTTGCATAAAATTTTTCTCGTGAAATTTTTAGTATAATTTTTTTTTTCATGTATATATTTTATATTTTATGTTTTGAACTGTTAATCATATGTTTTATGTTATACTGTCAGATGGCAAACGCAAACGATATCTGGGCAATATTTGCAGCTGCTGATGCAGAGATGCATGATGCTCTTCTTCATAACGACGGTTATCCTCCTCCGCCTAACATCTTCCCCATGGAAGGAAGGAATCGGCTCATGAGGGAATACTATAGCATCAGACAGCGACCTGACGAAGACAGCAATGACTTCATGCAGCGTTTCCTTCGCTATACTGGTGTCCTGAGAACAGCTGCGGGCACCACTGAAGAACAAGCAATACATTTTCGTTGGGCTCTAAATCCAAGGATTGCAAATAACTTGTCAGGTGCTCCGTTGGATACGGTAGCACAAGTAGCAGATGCAGCACGTAGACTGGAGATGCTGCAGGAGAGGGATGAGTTCGGGGAAGCTGAAAGACCCGACAAGAGGTAAACCTTCGTATTCAAGCGGTGATCAATCCGTATATCTTTTCGTATGTCAATTATTCATCTCTTAAACTGTATCTTCCAGGCAGAAAACTGGGGACCGGTCTCAGCCGGCTACTCAGCGGCAGCCTCATCAGCCCAAGGGAAACGGTCAGACTAATGACCGATCTGCTACGGATAGGCGTGGCGGTAATGACAATTACCGTAACAACGCCGGGCAATCCAGCAACAGCAGGTCCTAATACTTACGAAATTCCTTATGTTTTATGTTATAACTCATATTCGGACACTCTAGCAAAATTCTACCAGGAACCATGGAAACGGTAGGGACCAGAACCAGAGAGGTTCGCAGCCTAGCCGTCCAGCTATCACTGGTATTCAATCTTACGATTATTCGCTTCGTCCTTTGTACCCAACTATTATGTCTCATGTAAAATGTTTTATCAGGTCCTCAGCCAGCCAGAGCACCTGCTAGAGGATACACTCATCCTCTTTGCTCTACTTGCCACCGTAGGCACCCACGACCATGTCGTCGTAATACTGATGCGTGCTTCAAGTGTGGTCTTCCTGGCCATATTATGAAGGATTGCCGTAAGGGCGAGATGGAGGGTACATCAGGACATGCTGATACCAAGCCGCCTCTTACTGCCGGGCGTGTCTACACGACATCTCGAGACCAGGCCAACAAGTCTACAGGTAGCATCACTGGAATCTTGTATATGTATGGTCGCGCTGCATGTGTTCTTTTCGATACGGGTGCTACTCACTCGGTTATTTCTACTGCTTATGCTAAGAACATTAGGATGCCTCCCTTGCCACTAGAAAATAGGCTTACTATTTCCACGCCTTTGAGGGACTCTGTATTAATCACCCATGTATACAAGAGTCTTCCCCTAGAATTTGATGATAAGGTTCGACCTGTCGACGCACTTCCGCTGGACATGAATGACTTCGACATGATTTTGGGCATGGATTGGCTATCCAAGTATCATGCTACTATAGACTGCCATTCATATCGAGTTATCTTCGGTGATGTCAATGCACCAGAATACATTCATAATGGGTACATACCCAGACGGTCTGTACAAATCATATCCACCCTGCAAGCGCGTGCACTACTGTCACATGGCTGCGAGGGTTATCTAGCTACGGTTCACGACATGGATGCTCAATCTCCATCGATTCAGGATCAACCGATAGTGTCGGAATTCCAAGACGTGTTTCTAGTAGAACTTCCGGGCATACCACCTGCACGAGAAGTGGAATTCAGTATCGAGCTGGTTCCAGGAGCTGAACCAATCTCCAAGGCTCCTTAACGCATGGCTCCAATAGAGCTGAAGGAGCTGAAGGATCAACTGCAAGAAATTCTTGAACGAGGTTTTATTCGACCGAGCGCATCTCCATGGGGCGCACCGGTTTTATTTGTTAAGAAGAAGGACGGCAGTATGCGTCTTTGCATAGACTATCGCGAGCTCAACAAGATTACCATTCGGAATAGGTATCCACTTCCACGCATTGATGATCTGTTTGACCAACTCCAAGGGGCCAAACACTTCTCCAAGATCGATCTTAGGTCAGGCTATCATCAGTTACGAGTCAAGGAGCAGGATATTGCTAAGACTGCTTTTCGTACTCGTTATGGCCACTACGAGTTTGTAGTTATGCCATTTGGCCTGACAAATGCTCCAGCAGTGTTCATGGATCTGATGAACAGAATCTTCCATGAAGTTCTGGACACATTCGTCATTGTCTTCATCGATGACATCCTGATTTTCTCAAAATCCAAGGAGGAACACGAAGACCATCTTCGTACAGTACTACAGATTCTTCGCCAGAAGCAGCTGTATGCTAAATTCTCCAAGTGTGAGTTCTGGTTAGACAAGGTGGCATTCTTAGGTCACATTGTATCAGCAGAAGGAATCACTATGGATCCAGCGAAGGTTGAGGCCATCACTAAATGGCCGAGGCCGACATCAGCGACAGAAGTCCGCAGTTTCTTGGGCTTAGCTGGCTATTACCGTAGGTTCGTGGAGAACTTTTCCCGCTTAGCACTACCATTGACCAAACTGATGCGGAAAGGGGAGAAATTCGTCTGGACGGAAGATCGAGAGAAGAGCTTTGAAGACCTGAAGCAGAAGCTAGTATCTGCACCTATTCTTACTCTACCATTTGGTACGGGTGGATTTCAAATCTACATCGATGCATCAGGGAAGGGACTTGACTGTGTTCTCATGCAACATGGGAAAGTGATCGCGTACGCTTCACGCCAGCTTAAGCCTTATGAAGAGAATTACCCCACACACGATCTGGAACTTGCTGCAGTCGTGTTTGCATTGAAGATATGGAGACACTACTTATATGGAGAATCATGTGACATTTTCGCGGACCACAAGAGCTTGAAGTATATCTTCACTCAACGTGAATTGAACATGAGGCAGAGAAGATGGTTAGAGCTATTGAAGGATTATGACATTAATCTTCAGTATCATCCCGGAAAGGCAAATGTAGTAGCAGATGCCCTTAGCAGGAAGTCCGGAATGATCAACAGCATTAGAATCGAAGAGGAAATCATAAGAGACTTGGAGCGCCTAGACATCGAGATCATGGTACGTAGACAGCACGGTTACTAGGCTAATCTTAGAGTAGAACCCGAGTTACTATCTAAGATCAAGGAAGCTCAGAAGGATGACGGAGAAATATGGGCGATAATACAGAATTTGGAGAAGCAGACAAAATTCAGAGTAGATGCAGATGGTATCGTATGGCAGGGCACTAGACTTTGTGTTCCTGATGACCAAGAACTCCGGGAAGCTTTGCTAGCAGAAGCTCATAGCTCCCCATTCTCGATACATCCTGGTTCAACTAAAATGTACCATGACATCAAGCAGTACTTTCGGTGGAGTGGTATGAAGCAGGATTTGGCCACTTACGTCTCTAAATGTCTTACCTTCCAGCAGGTTAAGATCGAGCATCAGCGATCTGGCGGTCTCCTTCAACCGTTAGACATTCCAGAGTTGAAGTGGGATAAAATCACCATGGATTTTGTTACCGCTCTTCCGCCTACCAAAAGGAAGCACGATGCAATTTGGGTTATCGTTGATCGACTTACCAAATCAGCTCATTTCTTACCGATCCGCAAGGAAGATCCGGTAAGTAAACTCGCAGATACGTATAGACGAGAGATCATGAGACTCCACGGTGCACCATCCAGCATCGTCTCAGACAGAGATCCTCGATTCACTTCGCGCTTTTGGAAAAGTCTGCAGAAAGCTTGGGGTACACAACTTAAGCTTAGCACGGCCTTTCATCCTCAAACGGACGGACAG
Source organism: Glebionis coronaria (assembly GCA_025667525.1). Lineage (NCBI taxonomy): Eukaryota > Viridiplantae > Streptophyta > Magnoliopsida > Asterales > Asteraceae > Glebionis > Glebionis coronaria. The sequence continues at coordinate 20,608 of JANFOE010001970.1, forward strand.
TCGGAGCGAACCATTCAGACATTGGAAGATATGTTGAGGTCATGTGCGTTGGAATGGACGGGTGATTGGGACGAATACATCTGTTTGGTGGAGTTTACGTACAACAACAGTTGGCACGCGAGCATCAAGTGTGCTCCATTTGAGATGTTGTATGGCAGATAGTGTCGCGCCCCAATCTGCTGGGATCAGGTTGGCGAGCGAACACTCGAAGGACCAGAAATCATAGAGATGACAAACGAGAACATCGCAGTAGCTAGACAGAAGATTCAGGAGGCACGGTCACGTCAAAAGAGTTACGCCGACAAGCATCGTAGGGATTTACACTTTAACGTAGGAGATCACGTCTTCCTTAAGGTTTCACCGGCACGTGGTGTTAGACGCTTCGGGATTAAAGGGAAGCTCAGTCCTCGTTTCATCGGACCGTTTGATATCATTGAACGAGTCGGTGAAGTATCTTACCGATTGGTGTTACCTCCGCAGCTTTTGCATGTGCACAATGTGTTTCATGTGTCCTTACTCAGAGGGTACCAATATCATCCCCTTCACATGGTTCAGTATCCACTGGAACAGATTCGTGAAGATCTCACTTTCATAGAAGAACCCGAACGAGTTCTTGACTGGCAAGAACGAGTCATGAGAAAGAAGACGATTCCGTTCGTCAAAATTCTATGGAGGGATCATACCGAGCGGGAAGCCACTTGGGAAACAGAGGAGTCTATCAGGACTTCTTACCCTCATTTCATATTTTGAATTCGGGTATGTTCTTCTATTCCAGTTTACTTTATCTATAATTCGGGGACGAATTATTCTTTTTAGTGGGGAAGAGTTGTAAAACCCGCATACTTTTACCATGCATAGTACCTTAAGTTCGTACGTACTAGTTAAAAAATTTCCTAATATAGCATGATTACGATTACGTATTAGGAGTTTATGTATTACGTACGTGTTAGAACACGATAAGTATTTTATATGAACGATCACGTAATAATTATTTAGCAATAATTAATCACGAACATACGATCACGAGATCACGAGCGTAATTAAAACACGAGATATTATTAATTACGTATATATACTTAATACGAGCGTAATTAAATATATAAGAGTAAGGTATTTACGTAACGAGAACATTTAAAACACGAAATCTGTACGAAATTACAAGACACGAAACGAGGTACGGGAACTCCACAAGGGAGTCCCTACCCGCGGCCAAAATAAGGACAATGAGCCAAGCCCATTGTCAATTTTACTAAAAGGAAGGGTTAAGTAATTTTACTACTCAAAATTACTTTTACGGAAGAATTTCAAGAAAACCTAAAATCCCTTTTCCTTCTCCTTTGTGTGCCGCCACCTACAATCACCATCAAGGTGATTTCTTTGATCTTGGATCTTGTTAAATTAGTGTTTGTTCGTGTTTGTTCTTCACCCTCTTGATCCACGAATACGGGAAAACCTTTTTAACTTGTTTTCTTTTTAATTAATCTTTTATTAATTAAGAACACGTGATGTTTTTATATAAACACATTAATTAAACCTAGATCTAACATGTTTTGATCATTAATTAATCAAAAGGGTTGATCTAATGGGTGTTTGTTTTGGGCCGCAAGGAACAACCGACCCCAAGGGGGTTCGGTTTGTTTTAGCCGACCACCACCAAGACCTTTTTGGTCTTGGTTGGTGCGTGTGGGTCCCACGGCAGCAAGAGGGGTACCCTGATTTGGTTCGGGGTACGGTGTTGTTTCATATCCGGTGCATGTTTTTAGGCTTAGATCCGGATCATGATTATGTTAGTTGTTTATGTTATAAACTTATGTTAAGAATTAAATTAATAAGATGTAATTAATTTAATAACATGACTTAGGTTAACTAATTATTAATAAACATGAATTATTTTAACCTAAGTATTTATATTATTAAGACTTATAATTAATTAAATATTTTAAAAACCATGGATATAATTAATTAATTAAACATGACTTAGGTTATATTATTAGTATTTAATAATACATATTTTAACCTAAGTATTTAATATATTTAATTAAAAACATGTCATACTTTAATTAAATATTATAACCTATAGTTTAATTAAATTACATGAAATAATTATTAAACTATATAATATATCATATGACTTAGAATATAATCATGGAAACACTTAGGCTTATTTACTTAGCTTATTGAACCAACTTATTTCTAATTATGGAAACTTTCTATTTTTAGAAACTTAATTAAATAAGGCAGCTATTTTATTTATGGAAACCAGCTATTTTTAGAAACTTATTTATTTAAGGCAGCTAATCTATTTATGGAAACTTATTTAATTAAGGCAGCTAATCTATTTATGGAAACTTTCTGTTTTTAGAAACTTATCTATTTTAAGCAGTAAATCTATTTTTGGAAACTATCTATTTTTGGAAACTTTCTATTTTTGGAAACTTTCTATTTTTGGAAACTTTCTATTTTTGGGAACTTTCTATTTTTGGAAACTTTCTATTTTTGGTAACTTTCTATTTTTGGAAACTTTCTATTTTTAGAAACTTTCTATTTTAGGAAACCTGCTATTTTTGGAAAGTTACTTATTATTACACAGTAAGTATAATAACACATGAAATATCAGAAATACTTAATCAGATTGAACAGAATATAAGATTTAACACAGTTTAAGGCTTTAAACAGTGTAAAATAGTAAGAACACTTAAAATAAGCTAAGGCATGATATAAAACCAGCTATGTATGTAGTAAGCAGATACTTATTTCATGTACGTATTTATGTAGCACTAGTGTTTCGGAAGTAGGATTCTCGCAGTTCATCGTTCTCGTTCACTGGACATAAGGTACGGATTCCCGTCCTTTCAGTATGGACATTCTTTCCTTATTAGGATTTCCCCGTATGCAGCCAACTGTTTTCCCGTAGTATAAGTATGAGTTTGATTGCTTATGTTTAAATATGATTACCTATAGCCATATACATGCATGACCAGTTTCACCTAGTTATGGAGGTACAATAACCATAACATTAGAGGCACTGATGTTATGACTTCACCACGGCGGAGTGATTGCTCGTGGCGTCCCTTCAGCTTTTGGCCATTTAATTATATTTATCATGTGGGGCATATGGGTGCATCCTAGTTACACGTTTTTATTCAGGATTACATGGTGAATGTGGTGTGTGCCTTGCATCCTTCACAAGGAGCTGATCCCTCCTACCCATAAAACCAGTATATTAAATTAGAGGCAGCCCCTCTAATTTGCATGATGAGGTCACCCCTCCAATTATTCATGCACGGTGGATATTCATGACCTATATTGGCTAAATGGTAAAATATGACAAACAGTTTTTATAAGATAAACATAAGACTTTCAAACTATAAAACCAGTTTTATTAAGGCTTAACCAGGTTACTCGGGACTTAGTTTCTTCCGCTGTTATTATGTTATATGCTTATCCTATTCATGCTTTATTGTACATCCGTGCACTGAGCGTATTGCTCAGCCGTTTTCCTTTTCTATGTTCACAAAACGGCAGGTACTCAGGGACGCTCGTAGACACTAAGAGTACGTGCATATGGACTGGAAGCTGTCTAGCCTTCTTTACATTATGCCTTTCCTTTCTTTATGATACTTATGCTTTGGACATTGTTTCGTCCATTTCCTTTACTATACTATGTTTGTGTGTGATGAGCTTTACTTTTGGACTACCGATGTTTGATTCCGGTATTTTCCTTTATATTGTCAAGTAATGTTTAGACATTTTACCTTGTATGCTTTGATGACACGCCATAATTACTGTGATATTTTTCCATTTCCAAAATAGGGTGTTATAACGATACCGACGGATGCCTAAAATTTTATATTTTATTATCGATCGTTTCGATAATTAATACTTTCGACGATATCGTTTTAATTACGTATCGAGTCGTTATATTATTATTTTTCGTGTGCGTTTAAACTTTTTAGTATTTTTACGAAACCCGAGTCTCGTAAATATTTCAAAATTTACAATTTACATTTTCTACCCTTTTAAACTATTTTATTACATTTGGACCAAAACTATCACAAATTGGCAAAAACTACCCTAACCTTACACAATATATAGTTTTTCCACTAGCAACTCTTCATTTAAAAAATTTCATAAAACAAAATCACCATTTCTTTCTTCCCTTTCCTTTTTGGCCGTACACCACAAACAACACAAATCATCAAAAATTTTGATGATCAACTTTGATCCATCCAAAATCAAAACAAGTCCCATCCTAGATTTTCAAAGGGCTACAAGTTGGTAAAAAATTTCATACATGCATCTACTTTTTATGTTTTTGAATTTTTGGTTAATTAATCCATGGAATGATCATGTATATATATTAAGGTTATATTGGCTAGTGATTCTACTAGTTATTGTGTTTAAATTTTTGAATAAATTTTGTAAAAATTATATGCAAGTGTGTTATAGGTTTGAACATAGTGTAGGAATGATGGAATGATCACATTAGTGGTATAGAAATGGGTAAATTTTGTTGAAAAATTGATTTTGTATGGTTTTTAAATGATCAATTTTGGGCAGTAGGTTCGAGACCAATTTCGGGGGTCTTAAGTCTGAATAAAGGTTGTTAATATGGGATTATGTCGTAGAGAATTTCGCTAGCTTCGATTTGATATAAAGTAGGCCTTCCAACTCCAAACGAGGTGGAAGATACACTAGTTTGATTTTCGTGTACCGGGAGACGAGTGTCGACACAATCCGAAAATTGTTGTCGATATTTGGATCGAATCTCGGGGACTATAAAATGAGTTTCAAAATGATTCAAGGGCTGTTCTTAGGCTCCAAGTTTAGTATTTTGAGTCTATTTTTAGAATCAAGTGGCGGTTTTACAAATGGAGTTGTTTAGAATGGTCAAAATGGTTTCGTAAGTCAAGGTCGCTAAACTGTCCGGATTTTGTGATTCAAAGATGAGTCGGGCAGGGAACTTTAGAAGTAAAATCTTTTAATGGGCTTTTGAGAGGACTTTCTATATATAGTAAGTAAGTTCTCTGAGTAGTATCATAAAAATTTGATATGTTCAAGTATGGGAAAACGGCTTGGACATTCGGTATGTTCCGGCAGATTTTTATTAAAGGCATATAATAATAAAATGAATATATAGGAGAGTATAATAGAACCACTTGCATCGTTTTCTCTCGAGTTGTCGTGATTTTATACTTGAGTTTGATTTTATTAAGTATCATTTATTTCTCGAGTCTATTATTAATGTATGCACCTTATTTGCTAGGTTGCGGTTGTCGTGTTTTTCGGGCATCTACTATCGTCGGCGATCGTCTTCAACTACTATAAGTACTAAGGTGAGTCTAATAACCTCGCTTTATACTAGTTATTAAATGTTTTTAAACCCGCGAGGGGGAATACATGTTTTATAAACTTAGAACACAAGATATTTATGGTATGCTTTGTCCCTTTATGAATGGACCCGTGGTTGCCTTTAAATTACATTAACTGATTGCCTTAGTTAAAGCCTCAATTATGGACCGTTAATTAACCTATGATGGGTTAACCGCTAGTACAATTAATAGATCTATGGGGGAAGCCGCCCCGGTTCAGTTTTTGTGGACTTGTCATAGAAGCTTAGGCCCGACCTCCACACTGTTTGAACATATTGTATTGAGAAGTCAGGTATACGGCAATGTACCAATAATATGGAGGTAACCGCCAATTAATAAATCTCCTGTCTTATCAGACCTCTAAAGGGAGTGTTTAAGGGCTCGGTTCCATGAGCTTATTGCAATTTATGCTATATACAATTATCATTGTTGATGCAAATTATTATTTGATGCTTATAAGCATGCCACAAACTTAAAATCTTTGCTTGTGTTCAAATTGATTACATAAACCTATAGATTCACTCGGCATTTTTGCTGATTGTTTTACTCAATTTTAGGTAATCAAGAAGTGGAAGCTTGGAGGTCACGGGGAATGAAGTTGTGCACTGCTTTTGTTGTTCAAACTCTTTGATTTATTTATCGTTCCATTTTTAAAACAAACTAAAATGTTGTTTTAACTTATCTTTTGGTAACGATTACTTGGGACTACGCTACTCTGACAAATGTTTTAGGAACGATAAATCTAAAATGTCTCTTTTCGAGTCGTTCTTTATAAATTATGTGTTGTTGTATCATTGTTAAGCACCCAAAGATGTATTCCGCTGCGTGAAAATTTGGGGGTGATAAAGATTGGTACCAGAGCCATGAGTTATAGAGAACTAGGTCTTTATTTTAAAAACCTAAACTATAACTGTCAGTTTTTATTTTTCAAAGAGTCTTGTGCACCGGACTTCGCGTGACTTCAGGTTCAAGCTACTTCTGGGATTACCACTTTAGTATGCGTTATTACGTATACCTTATTGGCAAGTATTTATAAATAAATACTATGATCCATTTATGGATATATATTTATATCTAGGATCTCTTTATCGATATATATTTATGTCGTTAAACTTTTCGATAAAAGTTTGTCATTTATTAATGATTAACTTAAATAAATACAATGAATTTCATGATCTTTCTGTATTTATTTTTGAGGTATTTAAATTGCTTTTATTACAAAATTTTTATATTATGACCTTACATAACTTCATCTACGCGCGTTACTTTTATTGTTTAACCCTTTGTGATATCTATATAGATATTCAAATCGTCTTCCGGCTATTTGTGTTTGGACGTCTTTTAACGTAATCTCCAGACTATTGTGTAGCTCAATGTGTCCTTGGAATAGACTAACCGCTATTGTGTGAGTCACACATTTTGAAACACTCCTATAATCGTGTTGAATAATATCATGGTTTTCCTTAATATTTTGTTGATTTTATCACCGTATTACACGACATGCGAAGATTTAATTCGTTGACATTTATATGTATCGACTCCGAAGTGTATTGTTCACTTATATCTCGGTAACGTCATCGTCATTTTATAAATCATCGTCTAGATTATGGCGCTAGATTGGAATACGATTTTACTTCTACAAAATTGTATCATTTGTTTTTCATTAACCTTCTTGCTCCCGGAGTGTAGCATGTTAATGTTCCATTCTTTTCTTGTTATGTTTTGTGTTTTTGACAATCGTGGCACCAAGGAGATTTGCCTACATTGCATGTTGAAATCTAAATTACGAACGTCTTTCACCGTCTTGCTTCCTAAATTTCGTGTTGAATACCTTGAAGCATTTTCTGTCATTCATCATGCTATATTTTATTTGATGCTCATTACGAGATTTATTTTTCGTTGTTATAAAATCCACAAGACATGTGTGTATATATGTATATATTTTGAGCCGTTAAGAAGTGTCGAAAAATACACTTTATGCAGAAACTGTAGGGGCAGTATAAACAGGTCAAAACTTAAAAGTAAAACCTGCGTTTTAAAAATAAAATAGTCAAACCTGCACAGAACTTGCAGGGGTATTTTGGTCATTTTACATTGGTTTTCAGGTCTCGGGTAAAACTAGAAAGTCGTCTGAAACGTCGTTTTGCATCAAAATGCTTTAGACTCTGAGTCTTGGAGATGTCGTTTATCGGGTCAATTAATCGGCTCATATTTAAAAGTTAAATCTGATAGAAAATTCAGAACATGAGTTTTAAATGTTTCTAAGCTGTTTTGATTTCATTTGAGATCGTAAATTTTAATAAATATTATTTTACAACTAACTAATACTAGTTGCATGTGAAAATGTTTAAAAAAAAATAAAAAAAAAATAGAAACATTACAGGATTAGCAATTACCGGATTAATGGTGTAATTTGAAAATGAATAATATACTTTCTTAAAAGCATGGGGTGTCGAGTATCTTACATAGAATACACATATGGATTGAATTACTCTTTTTATATATATGACTCATTTGTCATTCGATGTTATTTTATTTTCGTTTTGATCTAACCTTCCACTGACTTGGGTTGAGTTTTGAAGTTTTGCCTTCGCATTCTTTTCCGACATTTTTATCGCGTGTCTCATGGCGTTTTCGTCTAACCTTATAACCTTTTGACACCTTAACGACTTGTAACATTTCATTGCTTGTTTTATGAGCTACTATTTGCTACTTTTTGCAAACCTTTGGCTACTTTATACGTTGTCATAATGTCACCTTATAAATAAATCTGATATTGTTTTACGATTATTTTCACCAATTGTTTTTACTTTGGTCCTAGTACTTTTCGTAACATTAAAAGTTTCTTATTGAGTATCACGCAAATTACTTGTATCCTTTGAATTTATAAACTATTTTTAAATTCCATTTTACAAATGGCATGGTTTATATATAAACATAAGAAACGTAATACTTTTCGACGAAACTGAGCACTGCATTGCTATTTCTAGATTATACATGGCCTGATCACGTATGTCAAATTTAGAAGGAGCCATGCTAGGCTGAATAGTAGTCACCTTAAAAATCTTGATAATAATGAACTTTTTACTTGTATTTATGATAAAGATAAATAAAATGAAATAAAGTGAAAAGAAGTTTTGAGAACCTTCATATTTTATGCAAGTAGCGCAATTTCTATGCATCCGCATATGTTTTCTTACCTTCTCTTGGATGAATTACACGTTTACGGGTACGTTTTTACTCGATGATTGTTTTTCCACTTGTTACTTCATTTTGTCTTATAACTGATTTCTTTTGACTGTTCGTCTAATTACTGACTGTTGATAAATGACTTGAAAGTCTCAATGTTTTATCCTTCCTTCTCGTCCAATCTTATTTATGCGACTGGGTAGATCTTTGGAATGTCTCCGCACGTGAATAATGAATTATCACTAGAGTGATTTCCGTATATCCGGGATGACGTCCGTCACTCTCGTTTGTCTCGAAATCCACTCTTGTGAACCGTGCTTTGACTTCTCTCTTTAAACACTAACATCGTTCATTTGATTTGTTTTAATTACAAGTGATTATTAGGAATTTTCTTTGATTAAAATTTTTGTATGGATCTTATTTCCGATCGTGTAACGACCACCGCTAAGTTAACGAGCTGATATTGGTGAACCATCGACCGCACTAACCAAATTTGACAACTTGTTTAATCTATTATTTCTTATCGTCATACCATCGACGCCTTTATTTTATTATTCTCTTTATGAATTCATACGGCATTTGCTTCGTCCTCTTTTGTACCGTTGATTTCGTATTAATTGTTGACCATTATTTCCATTCGTATTCGTTTATTATCTTGTCACATTTTGAAACCAAATATATCCCATGTTTATATAAAAAAAATATAAACACCTTTAAGTATTTCTACAACGTATTATAAAATTTTTATGGAACTTTTATACATTTTCCAATGATTTTCAATTATCGAAATAACCATTACAAGTAAAAGGTCAAATTTATACATCATAATTTGTATAACTAAAACTAATGTTTAACATGAAATTATGCTCTATCTTTTGAACTAATTGACTTATCATACTTTACTTTTAATGTAATGAAATTACCGGTTTAAATTATATTCCTAATAATAATTTAATTTGGAAATTATATTTTCTAAATCGTAACCATCAATATGAGTTTAATTAATAAATTCATGTCTTTCTTCCAAAGCTTCTTAAGACGACCAAATAAATTTTGAAACTATTTAACTTCTATTTTTGATATATCATCTTTATCAAGAAAGTATCTCAATTGAGTTTTAAGGTAATACCAAATCCGGGACAGATAATTGTGACAAACGTTATTTTAATGTTAATATCTAACTCAATCTTCGCTCTCATTTTTCTAGTATTGTGAATTATTATGTTATACGGTTACGTGAGTCGAGATCCCTCGTCGATCATCAACCTTAAATCATTTTACCACGTCTTGTCCATTTATGCGTTTATTGAATTAATTTTTATCTCGTTTTGTCCCTCGTATTGAAGATCACTATTTTATTTTGAGTTTAAAATGAATATTGGGAAGCAGTGTATAAGAAGAAACGATAAGTGTCACCAGGATTTATGCGTGTACTTGTGGAATGATTGAGGACCGAATCTCTTAATGAATGGAGTTAATAAATTCGTTACAACCTCGAGGAGTATGTTGAAGCCGACACCGCAAGTGGAAAGACTCTTGAGATCAAGTGGTTATTATCAAGGATTCGTTCAAGGTTTTCTCGATGATTAATGGTGGAGATCTATACTCGATGTTTATGTTCGACCTTTTCTTTTATGTACTTATATGGTGTGTGATCTAGTCAAATGATCATAAGTTGTGAGAACTTGAGACGGCATCATCCGATGACGTCCGATCATGTAGAACACATATTATGTAATATCTTTTTGACTTTCAACGACGATGTTAATTGAGACTTTAATGTGCGTTGGCGAAAGTAAGATGGTGTCTTTGTATTATCTTTTGAGTAGGGTCCCGCGTATGAGCACCCTCCGACGACAAAAATGTTTTTCTTGTTAGTTCTTTTGATGTGTGTCCATGGCTATCCGGCCGATGGATATCCTTTAATTTGCAACCTTCCCTTTTAATTGGACTTACCCGAGAATCTTGTCATTTATTCTCGTCATCGAATGAGCTTCGTGTGATTCATAAAATTTTCATGTGTCGAGCTTGACGGGTGACTGGTGGATAAGGATTTATCTATTCCTTTTTGGTGAGATACCACTTGACGACAAGTTGCGTTTTGTAAAAGAACCAGTGGAGATCGTGGATCAAGATTCACGTAGGAACGTGAAGACTTCTTTATAAGGAATGCCCTCATCCTTCCGAGTAGTGAACAACTCGTGTATGAGGCGAGTTGAGCGCCGGGACGTCGCTCCCTTAAGGTGGTGAGGATGTAAAACCCGTAAAAATAAGGTCATAATTTAATTCTACTTTCAATTATTTTGAAGTATTTTATAACTTTAAATATTATTATGTTTAACGGTTTAAGTTGAAACCGATATTAAATATTATATTTTAATATTTTGACGAGTAACGAGGACTACTAGTGATCGCGATACCGACGGATGCCTAAAATTTTATATTTTATTATCGATCGTTTCGATAATTAATACTTTCGACGATATCGTTTTAATTACGTATCGAGTCGTTATATTATTATTTTTCGTGTGCGTTTAAACTTTTTAGTATGTTTACGAAACCCGAGTCTCGTAAATATTTCAAAATTTACAATTTACATTTTCTACCCTTTTAAACTGTTTTATTACATTTTGGACCAAAACTATCACAAATTGGCAAAAACTACCCTAACCTTACACTATATATAGTTTTTCCACTAGCAACTCTTCATTTAAAAAATTTCATAAAACAAAATCACCATTTCTTTCTTCCCTTTCCTTTTTGGCCGTACACCACAAACAACACAAATCATCAAAAATTTTGATGATCAACTTTGATCCATCCAAAATCAAAACAAGTCTCATCCTAGATTTTCAAAGGGCTACAAGTTGGTATAAAATTTTCATACATGCATCTACTTTTTATGTTTTTGAACTTTTGATTAATTAATCCATGGAATGATCATGTATATATATTAAGGTTATATTGGCTAGTGATTCTACTAGTTATTGTGTTTAAATTTTTGAATAAATTTTGTAAAAATTATATGCAAGTGTGTTATAGGTTTGAACATAGTTTAGGAATGATGGAATGATCACATTAGTGGTATAGGAATGGGTAAATTTTGTTGAAAAATTGATTTTGTATGGTTTTTAAATGATCAATTTTGGGCAGTAGGTTCGAGACCAATTTCGGGGGTCTTAAGTCTGAATATAGGTTGCTATTATTGGATTATGTCGTAGAGAATTTCGCTAGCTTCGATTTGATATAAAGTAGGCCTTCCAACTCCAAACGAGGTGGAAGATACACTAGTTTGATTTTCGTGTACCGGGAGACGAGTGTCGACACAATCCGAAAATTGTTGTCGATATTTGGATCGAATCTCGGGGACTATAAAATGAGTTTCAAAATGATTCAAGGGCTGTTCTCAGGCTCCAAGTTTAGTATTTTGAGTCTATTTTTAGAATCAAGTGGCGGTTTTACAAATGGAGTTGTTTAGAATGGTCAAAATGGTTTCGTAAGTCAAGGTCGCTAAACTGTCCGGATTTTGTGATTCAAAGATGAGTCGGGCAGGGAACTTTAGAAGTAAAATCTTTTAATGGGCTTTTGAGATGACTTTCTATATATAGTAAGTAAGTTATCTCAGTAGTATCATAAAAATTTGATATGTTTAAGTATGGGAAAACGGCTTGGACATTCAGTATGTTCCGGCAGATTTTTATTAAAGACATATAATAATAAAATGAATATATAGGAGAGTATAATAGAACCACTTGCATCGTTTTCTCTCGAGTTGTCGTGATTTTATACTTGAGTTTGATTTTATTAAGTATCATTTATTTCTCGAGTCTATTATTAATGTACGCACCTTATTTGCTAGGTTGCGGTTGTCGTGTTTTTCGGGCATCTACTATCGTCGGCGATCGTCTTCAACTACTATAAGTACTAAGGTGAGTCTATAGCCTCGCTTTATACTTGTTATTAAATATTTTTAAACCCGCGAGGGGGAATACATGTTTTATAAACTTAGAACACAAGATATTTATGGTATGCTTTGTCCCTTTATGAATGGACCCGTGGTTGCCTTTAAATTGCATTAAGTGATTGCCTTAGTTAAAGCCTCAATTATGGACCGTTAATTAACCTATGATGGGTTAACCGCTAGTACAATTAATAGATCTATGGGGGAAGCCGCCCCGGTTCAGTTTTTGTGGACTTGTCATAGAAGCTTAGGCCCGACCTTCACACTGTTTGAACATATTGTATTGAGAAGTCAGGTATACGGCAATGTACCAATAATCTGGAGGTAACCGACAATTAATAAATCTCCTGTCTTATCAGACCTCTAAAGGGAGTGTTTAAGGGCTCGGTTCCATGAGCTTATTGCAATTTATGCTATATACAATTATCATTGTTGATGCAAATTATTATTTGATGCTTATAAGCATGCCACAAACTCAAAATCTTTGCTTGTGTTCAAATTGATTACATAAACCTATAGATTCACTCGGCATTTTTGCTGATTGTTTTACTCACATGTATTTCAGGTAATCAAGAAGTGGAAGCTTGGAGGTCACGGGGAATGAAGTTGTGCACTGCTTTTGTTGTTCAAACTCTTTGATTTATTTATCGTTCCATTTTTAAAACAAACTAAAATGTTGTTTTAACTTATCTTTTGGTAACGATTACTTGGGACTACGCTACTCTGACAAATGTTTTAGGAACGATAAATCTAAAATGTCTCTTTTTGAGTCGTTCTTTATAAATTATGTGTTGTTGTATCATTGTTTATCACCCAAAGATGTATTCCGCTGCGTGAAAATTTGGGGGTATTAAAGTCAGCGTCATGGACTTTCTGATCATGGGATTGCGGAAATTTGGCTTACTATATATATCATAATAATAAGAAGAATAAAAAAACATGTTCTCTATGAACCTTCGGGTGGGTGTCATGTAGCACTAGCCTTGTCATTAGAGCCTTAGGGCGTAATGGCATGGTGACGTGTTTAATAAAAATTGCTTCATCATTATGAACCTTAAGGTGGAATGATGAATGTCAATTCCCTTGTTTATCTCCAAGGAGTCTTAGGGTGTGGATCATAGTTAAGGAGCACTTTTACATCTTAAAGAGCCTCAAGGTGTATGATGTAATTGTTTCTAACTCCATTAATAAGGTCAAATCGACTTTGGAGGAATTATTGTTGATTTAAGTAGACCTATTAGCCAAATTTCGAATACGGGAATTTATTCCTCAAATCGTGTTAAGTTATCCTTGATGTGGGCTTTCTTTAGTCAAAACGGTTTTT
>JANFOE010001971.1:0-90309 GCA_025667525.1 Glebionis coronaria
TCAACTCTTCTGAGTGAGAAAATGAGCAATTGAGCTATGATAATTATACATAAGGGGTAGTTGAACTTATAATTAGTAACGTATATAAGTTAATAATAAAAAAAATGTAATATCTCGCCTAGATGATTTATGGTTTAAGAGATATGATCTAGTTAACGAGGCATGTTGGGAAAATTGTAAGAGTAGGGCTACGCTTAATTAACGTAAAATATATTGATTTTTATAAACACCGAAGTGGTAAAACCCACTTGTCGGGAACTATAGACTCATTTGTATATTGATAATTATAGAAATCGAGACCCGACCAACATGAGATATTAAGTTGATGTCGTTTGAGGCGTTTTAAAATACGAAAAGCTTATAAAGTGGATTTGGGCTACAAAAGCCAATATACACTTATAATGACTATTAGGCCATTATTGGGCCTGAGGTTAAGATTAATATATGAGACCAAATCTGATCTAAAAAATAGGTTTATAATACTTAAGCACTTTATAGGCCATTATTAGGGTAGTAATAGGTTTTTTTTTTATCAAAACTGAATAACATTTTATAAACGTTGGATTTTTATTAAACGTTTTATAATGAGTATATAAAACTTATGCAATGTCCAAAGTTACTAAGGGAACTATTTACATGATATGATTTATTGTTTCGAGGCTAAGATGTGTCTCGTCATTATTAGGTCTCACTCGATCATATGTCCACCGTTCGGTGTTTCGTTCTCGATCAACGAGTAATTGTTATCTCGTGAAGTCGCTTATCGACTATTTGATGTTTGTTCCTTGATCTACGTGTAATAGCTATATCAGGTGAGTTCATAGCCCCTTTTTACTACTAGTACATTGTTTCTAAACGCGGGGTGAGATTTTACATGGTGGAACATATTCATTTAAAACTGTATGCAATCCAGAACTTGTATGTTATCCAGAACTTGTATGCTTTCCAGATGTTTTCCGTATTATTATTGCTTTTAGTGCCCATAGCCACTAAGTTTCCCCTCAATATCATGAACCGTTAATTATGAGTACCAAGCGCGCATGTTGTGGATGGATCCATCGGGATTGACAATCCCCATCCTGTAATACTTTGACGTACTTACATTTGTTTATTACTTGAGTATTTAGGCTGAATACTCACTAGGGGAACTTACCTTTTGTTAAGCTTCGGTGTCATGAGATAAATAGAAATAATAATGGTTTCGGACTATGGTTAATGATCATAACCATTTTCCCTATTTACTTGTTTTATAAATGAATGCTTGTGTTCCACACCTTTATTGCTAAACCTATGAATATCACTCAACTTTATGTTGATGATTTTACATGTTTAATCTCAGGTATTAATACTTAGCTTTGCATGGATGGGAGTCCGCATGATATTATCGCAGCTTGGATATTTCTGTATATATTAAACTTTGGTTTCATCTAAAAACCGTCAGAAGATTATTCTATTTTTTGGTGACTATATGTTATAAATCATGATGAAATAATAAATATCCGCATATAAAACGCTGGGACCTATGTTTAAAACTATGATCTTTTATGATGTAATGTATATGTTTTTATTACGTCAACTTTGTGTCAACACTAATTCATTATTTCTTGTACCATGACGTGGAACCCCTTGTTGCCTAGTTGTTTCCTTACCTGATTTTGAGGGTCTCACAATCTCACACTTAGCTTTATATAGGGTTGCCTCGACTTACGAGGATTGTTGGATAAATGCCGTGTGGAATCCACTACGTTGATCTAACGGCTGGGTTTTTTTAGCAACGTTGAAACGTCAGCGGGACCCACGGGTCACTTCCTTCTCAGTTTTTACGTGGATCAATAATGGGTCCCACATGGTGCACTTTTTCAGGCTGACAAATGAACAGACGCTGACACAACCATATTTTGACTACCATTAATGCCTTCATTAATGTTGTCCCGGTCGACAGCTTGTGTTATGCGACTATTTTTTCCGTACAAGCTAAGGACCAATGGTTAGTCTAGAGATTATGCCTACGGCTGTAACAACTAGACTGGGGGGACATGATGACTTATAGTCCCCATTCGGGTCATGGACCCGGTCAACGGGTAATACCCGTATCTAGCCCATCACGAATGGGTTAGATTAATGTCATTTGGACTTATGGGTTTTGAATGAATAGTGGCCGCATATGTCATGTGCGGCCCACGGCCCGGTACGTCCGGTAAAGGGTTAGACAGAATCACAACCTAATTAGGATTGTGATTTATGTTAAAGAAAAGGATATACAATAACCATAATTAGAAGATAACAATCAACTAATTAGAGTGATTATCCATTACTTGGGGCCGAAGGTTCGTTAAAGCCTAAAGGGACTTTACCGCCTATATAAGGAACCCTTAAGGGTTCCACAAAGGTGCGATTACATTCACTCTCACATCTCTCCGACTAGTAACCCTAAATCGATTACTTACTCTCATGTCGGAGTCTAATCGTGAGATATATTCCCACGGTAAGCCTAACAGCGTGTTGTTTAGTGTGCAGGATCTCAACCATACATTCACTTGGTGCAAGGGTCACGCAAGGTCCATCCAACTTTTGTATCAACAAGTACTCTTGAAGAACATTACAAGAAACCTTAAAGCTTATATGAATGTGTAGAATTGTGTGTAATCGACATCTAAACCTAAGACCTCCTTTTATAGTACAAGGAGTATTTACAAGATAAGAATTGACCAGAAACAAACTAACAATCTTTTAAAAAATATAGGATATACATGCAATATCTTCTAAACATATAAAAAGTGTTTCCTAACTTCTTTGGTCCTTATCTCCTTCAGCAACACTAAACTTCTCCCACCAGTACTAATTCTTCAACTGGCAGCACTAATTCGACCATGGCCACCTTGGCCATATTTGACTAGACAAAGCAGTATTAATTTTACTACCGGTAGTACTAATCCTATTAATACTGGTAGCGTAATACTGAGCAACACTAAATTTATTCTCAACACAAAGTGATCCCAAAAGATATACTTTTCATTGATAAAACTTATATCCAATAATAATTTATATATCTTTATATATGCTTGACAAATGTTTTGAGATACAAATATATCATAATTCTTATATCATCTTGTTTATAGAATGGCTTCTAAGAAAGCTCCCACTGCTCCTGCCATGTCACAAGATGCTACTAAACGACTCATAGCCGATAGTGTTGTTGTATCCCTAAGAGCACAAGTTGTTGATATGGCAAATGTAAACCGGAATGCTGAACAAAGAGAAGCTCATGTGACTAAGAAATGTAGTTATAACAAGTTTATGAGTTATCAACCCTTTAATCTCAATGGTACAGAAGGTGTAGTTGGTTTCACTCGTTGGTTCGAAGAAACGAAATCAATCTTTTGCCGTAGCAATTGTACCGATGAGTGAAAGGTGAAATTTGCAAGTACTTTAACCAATGAAGCGCTATCTTGGTGGATTTCATATGCCAAACCTATCGGTTGAAAAAAGGTTAAAAGATCGCTTGGTCCAATTTCAAGTATCTCTTGATAAATAAATATTGTTCTTACACTGAAATCAAGAAGATAGAAGATAAATTCTTCTATCTGACGATGACATAAATAACCTCATGACATACATGAGGAAATTTCAAGTATTAGTATTTCTATGTCCCGTGGTAATACCAAATTCCGAGAGGATGATAGAAGCATTTGTTAGGGGATTGCCTCGAAGAATTAAAGGAAAGGTTATCACTTCAACCCCCAAACTTTAGAAGATGCCATTAACATAACCCAAAAGTTAATGGATCAGGTAATCGAGAACAATCCTGTGTAGAACCCGAAAAATCCCAAATGAAAATGTGATCAAAAAAGAACTTTCACCAACCCCAATTACCAAAAAACCTCAACCCCAACTACCAGAACCTCAACCTTAACAACCTCAACACCAATAACAATTACCCCAACAATGATCACCACCAACAAGGAATTTCCATGACGTATGTTGTTACTCCAACATATAATGTTAAATATGCTGGAAATATTCCATGTGTAACATATACACTCTTCATCACACGAGACCTTACATTGTCAAGTGTCAGGTTTACAAAATAATGGGTCATCGGACCAGAAATTGCAAAAGCAAGTGGTCTGATAAGTCATATGTATAATAGAATTCCCTTGTATTTTATATACATGTTGTATAAATAAATACTAAATATTATTCAAGCACTGCATGTTTCTCAATAAATCCTATCTATTCTTTAGTCATTGTATGAAAAATAATTGTCTCATTTACGCCTCTGACATTTTAAGATAAACAATGAAACCTAAGCTTTGTCATAAACCTTATACAAGGAAACATCATTGTTTTGTTTACACAGAATTATGTGTGAATCAAAGTATTACAACTCTTGTATGGGCAAGATTTATAATAAAAACATTGATGTAATTGTTATAACTCATTCATCAAACCCTTATCATATTTGACTATGTAATCATTGACTTTTTTATAATATATCAATTTCCGTTGTTGTTTTACTCCTTGTCTTTGAATATAAACTCTGAATACCCGTCTCATTCTCGTTATAAAACGTGCCACATCATCTTGAAGGTTGGGAGAATACGCGTATTATATCAGGAATTTTTACAATCTCTTTATTTGAATGAATTAGGACGCTTCTTAAGTCAAATAAATAAATTTTGAATCACCGAACTATGAGTTTATTATTTATTCTTGGCATAAATTATGACGCTTCTTTATGGAAGTAATGAATTATAAATAAGTGGACTTAAAGATATTTTAATATGAAAGATGTATGAACTTGAACCCGATAATTCCCAAAAATTCCATAAATCCAAGTATTCCTTTCACTTAGATTTCTGACAAGGCATGTCAATATCCGAATAAATTCCATTGATGACCTAACATGAAGGCAATCATTTCTGAATATTTTGACAAATTTTTGACATGCTTTAGTGTTAAAGCAGAATATTGGAAGCCATCTGACATCTATTTTTCATCATTTCTTCATTTTTCACCTAAATTTCGGGAATATATTTTCTTTAAGGTTGGGAGACTATAATAACCCATTATTTTACATAATGTATATTACTGCTAAGATACTAATAAGATATTTTCATGGAAATTTTTTTGCTTTAAGTGTAAAACACGCATGATTTTACCATGAATAGTACACTTCTAATCGTACGTACATGATTAAAACTTACCTTATATAACATGTTTATGTTTCACGAATATTAATTACAAGTATTACGTACACGTTATTACACGATAAGTATTAAATACGTGTTAGTACACGATAACTATTAACAATAATAATTATAATCACGAACATAAAATCATGAACATAAAATCACGAACATATAATTATGTACTTACGTATATTATTAATACGATGAATGTCGTTACGTACAAGTAATTATAATAACATGGATAATCAATAATTACATAACATGTAAACACGAATAATTAACACGATTATTTTCACGTCAAACACGATAAGTCATTACGTACGTAATATTTACGTCAAATAAGAATTAAGATAACCAAGGAAATTACGACGCTTTAAACACGAATACACGTAACCTTATTAGTCGCGAGTTAACTAAAAGGGTTTTGGGCTATTTTAGACAAGGAAGGCTAGTTGGGCTGAAGCCCATTAATTGGACCCAACCAAGTCCGGTTATAACAAGAAAAGGACGGGGCATGTTGTTGTTTTATAGACACAAATCCTAAGAAACCTAAAACACACAAACAACGACTCTTTCTTTTCTTATGCCTTCCAGCCGTCTGTTGTTTTTGTTTTCTTTTGCCAACGATTCAAAACCAAGAACCAAGATCGAGGGTTGATCAGAATAAGGTTTAATTCGTGTTTTCAAATCCTAAACTTGAACAAGCAAATAGGTAATCCTTTTTCCTTCTGTTTGTTTGATTTAATTACGTAAGTTGTGAAAACCCTAATCTATAAAACGTGGCAAAACAAATGAATTTAAGGGGGAAATCGTTTTAGTGTGTTGTGTCTAGATCACACGCAAACCGAGACATCTTTGTGTCTCAGTGGCAAAGAAACCCCACTAGCCGCAACCCTAAAAGGGGTGTCGGCTGTTTCTAACGAGGGCAACACAACCCCAACATGGGTGCGTTTGGCCTATCAGTGGCAACGGCAAAAGGGTGTTTGTTCTGGCAGTGAGAACCGAGAGATTATGCTCTCGGTGGGAAATTATTGCAGGCAGGGGAAACCGGCTACTGCCAATGGCAGTAACATAACTGCCACGGGTAACTGGCAGATTAAAGGGGTGTTTAGTTTTTGATTTAAGACAGAGTTAAGGGAGTGTTTGGTTTATGGTTAAGGGCATAAATAAGGAGGCAGTTTGGTTCGGCTTATATGTAAACACGACACGGGTTTTACAGGTTTTCACGGGTTCGGTTTACGTCACATTTTAATAAAATAATACATGGGTTCGGGTTATTATTTTTACAAGTTTAATTAGCTTTACATGTATATTAATTTACAAGGTAATTAAATTAATAAAACATGACTTATAAGTACAAGATTAATTAAATTAATTTGACATGTTATATAATTAATTTAATTAAAACATGGACTTAGGTTTATTATTAATTAATTAATAATACATGATTTTAACCTAAGTATTTTATTATTTAATTTAGACTATACAAATTAATTAATTATTAAACATGACTTATAATTAATTAATTATCATGACTTAGGTTATATTAATACATGTTTTAACCTAAGTATTATTACCTTTTATTTAATTAAATCATGTTATGTTTAATTAAATCTTATAACCTATAGTTTATTTAATTTACATGTAATAATTAATAAACTATACTATGTATCTCATGACTTAGAATATTATTCGGTAAAACTTAAACTTATATTATTAGCTTAATAATCAAGCTTATTTCTAATTATGGAAACTTTCTATTTTTAGAAACTTATTTAATTAAGGCAGCTAATCTATTTATGGAAACTTTCTATTTTTAGAAACTTATTTATTTAAGGCAGCTAATCTATTTTTGGAAACTTTCTATTTATGGAAACTTTATGTTTTTGGAAAGTTTATTTTTGGAAACAATCTATTTTTGGAAACTTTCTATTTTAGGAAACCTGCTATTTTTAGAAAGTTACTTATTATTACAAAACAAGTATAATAATACAAGAAATACAAGTAATACTTAATCAGAATAGACAGAATACAAGATAAACACAGTATAAAGCTAAAATCAGTAAAACATTACATGAACATATAAAACAAGCTAAGACGTGATATAAAACCAGTTACGTACTCAGTAATCAGAATACTTATACACGTATATTATTTATGTAGCATTAGTGATTGTAGGATATGTAAATCTTGCTTATATTTTAGAGAGAGAAAGATAGATGATTTCACACTTCTAGAGAGAGAAAGTTTAAGAACTATGTGTAAATTAAAATGAAATCACCACCCTCTCCATAAAAGGAGAGGGTTTATATACCCAAGCCTTGTGATGGGCTTGGGCTTACAATATTGGGCCGGCCTACACATGTTGTAGGCTAGGCTTGGCCTTGTTTGTTTAATAAAGATATCTAGACTACGAGCTACTACTTAATATATTGTCGGAGTGACCGAATCTTCCTAAATACGTAAAAACGTATTTCCAACAATCTCCCTAAGGGAGGTCACTCCAAACAAGGGTGTTACCCTAATTACAATAATAAAATAAACATAGCATACTATGCTTGTCTTGAGCTCGTAGTCTTCGTCTTTCTTTTCTTTTTCTTTTCTGGTGAACATGCTGATGTGATCTTTGATATCAATCTTTAGCATTAATCTCTTGCCTTGATCTTGTGCATCCATCACTTGTGATCTTCGCCTCCTCGTGACACCATTTCCCACATACTTATACCTTTATAATTCTTGAAAGCTTCAGAGTTCGATACAGCGGAAGACTTAACTTTTAGCTTTCTTGAATTAGATGAGGTATTAAGTGCATAAAATATAAGCATGCGGGGACGACTTCTTCTTGGACCCCGCAACGCCACCGTCTTCAAATGCCGCAACATAAGTAGACACGAACGAAATGGCTTTGAACATTTCATTCTAATTCGGTAGCATTTTACCTTCGGTGGTGAAGACCGTTGGACGATATAAAATATCGTACTTGTGGCAGGTAGATTTAATTAAAAATCTCCTTGACAAGATTTCGCGGGTAAACCCGTTCTCTTTACTCGACTCCAAAGCTGACTGTGAACGTAAAGAGTGAATCATTTGGATAAAATTATCCGCATGATTGAAGCCGTCAATTCTGATTCCTGGAACAAGTTTGATTCTTTAAAGAATCGCACCATCGTTGCTTTCCAGTTTTCACGAGCTTGATTCATATTGAATCTTGCAAGTTACCTACCAAGTGCTGTTTAAGGTTAACACCAGAAGGATTTCCACTCATCACTATGAACACTAAGGTATCACTCTGAGTGTTCTGGCAAAATCACTTAGATATTGCGTAGAGGCCTGTAACGTGTTTAAGTTCAGCTAAGAATTAAACCACTGTTGCTTTCCAGTTATCACAAGTTTGATTCATAAAGAATCGCACAAGTCACCTACCATGAGCTTTTTGATATTCGCTCAAGAAGGATTTCCATCTTCATTGTAAATACTTTCGTATTGCTTGGATGTTCAGGCAAGATCATGAATATATTGCGTAGGACTTTTAAGATCTTCCTTACTTTTCACAGTGTGTGAAGAAGCAAGAAAATATGGAAGTGTGTCCTAATGAGATATTTGATGATCTCAAATGGCTCTAGACTCGATCGTGCACTTTGGATTTTAGTGATCGGAGGCTGGAGAGGAGTGCCACCTTTTCAATACCAATTTACTCGGAGTGAGTAAATCGATAGATAATGCGTTGTCTCCGTGTGAATAAAACAAATACCTTTTAAGAGATATCTGAGTTAGCTGGGATGGGTTGTGCAATGCATCACTGGGTCCATGATGTGTATCTTCAATATCGAGAATCATTAAAATGATCTTAATAGCATATGTATTGACCCGGTTTCTGCCTAAGGTTGTAAGGAGGGCTTCTTTCTTTACACCCTTTATCTTTACAATTCTTTTTCATTCTTCAACCCCTTTAATGCTTACCAATACGTCATAACTAGCACCTTGTTGTGATTGTTCCAGTGCTAACTTAAGTACTTGGTCAGCATTCAGCTACATTCACAATCTTTTCTCGAACTTTCCTAAGGACTGCTATTTCTAGCTATGGAATGTCCTTGGGAAGATTCCTCCGGTTCTGGAAGAATCATAGGACTTAACCTATCCTACCATCCTTATGTCACCACAATCTTCATCGTCGTGAAATAAAAGAGTTGTGGGTAAGTATAAATCACCATGAAATCCATTTTTGATGTGCAAATCCGTTTTGCTCCCCCTTAACATATGCCACGATATTCGAAAACATTTCGCACATGTCGGGATGAGCCATCACGTTAAGTCAAACCTATTTTGATAATTTCCTATATTAAATCACATTTTCCCCCCCATATTAAAAATATTAACCCAATCGATGTTTTTAATATCAATTGATTTAATGAAGTTTTAACAAAGGTTTTGGGAAGAAAAATGCTAGTCCGTTTTATCTTCATGATACCAAATGTATGAGATATGATACCGATTTGTAACATGATCACATATTCACCATATTAAAAAAGAATTGACAAGGTTGTACCTGATAGATGAGAACATCATATGATAAGAACAAATGGTTCTTGTCAACAAATGTTGGTCGCCTCGTCACGTCTGAAGTCGTCTCTTGACACCACGTGTACGATTGGTATGGTTGTCTTGACACCAATTAGTGAGCTTGGCACTTTCGGCATCAAAGATTCTGAATGCTTGACAATTGCTCCCCCTCAATTGTTGACCCGTGTTCTATTGAAAGAGCTGTAGTCGCCGTTTGAGTAGTCGCATCGTCGAGTATGTAGCTACCAAATGTAGATAGCTATGGTTGTAGAGATGACAACTTCATAAAAAACAAGACTTCTCTTGTTTTAACAAATAAATGCACTGAAGCGTACATATATCCGTGTTAGACCAAGTTATAAAGTAAACTTGATCCCTTACAAGGTTTTAAAGTAAACCTTGCCCGAGAAAATTAATTCCCGTTGTGAGCCAAAGCTTTCATAAGAAATACTTGGCTATAATGTGAAAACCGGGCTGCAGTCTGAAATAAATACAAGCCATATAGGCATGTTTTATGAAATATTTACAACTTTTGGACGAACTCTATTTATGGCGCCGTGTCAATATTAATCAACATTTCTAAGGCCGTAAATATTATCGTACCAAAAGACATGCCTTTGAAAAATAAAGTAAAAATATGTTTGGATTTTCCTAGATTTTACAATTTTTATGGTTTTTATATGGTTTTATATTTTTGTATTTTGCTTTTGTGGATAAAAAATATAAACAATATATACAGATGATCACCAAGGATACTGAGAATAGTTTACCACCACTATTCTTTCGCTTCATCTGCCAGTTCCTTTAGAGTCTCAGGCGAGAAAGTTCTCATTCCTAGCTTGTCAGCCAAAAATTCCATTCGAGCGCGATCTAAAGCCTTCGTGAAAATATCCACCAGTTGGTACTCAGATCGGACAAAGTAAAGCTCGATCACTACATTTTGCACTTGCTCCTTGATGAAATGGTAGCGAATGTCAATATGCTTCGACCGGGAGAATTGAACATTGTTGCAGCATAAGGCAATTGCACTTTTGTTGTCGTAGTACATCGAAATTTTGTTGAAACCTATACCATAGTCGGTTAATTGCGATCTCATCCAGAGAATTTGAGCACAGAAACCGGACATA
Organism: Glebionis coronaria; assembly: GCA_025667525.1. Lineage (NCBI taxonomy): Eukaryota > Viridiplantae > Streptophyta > Magnoliopsida > Asterales > Asteraceae > Glebionis > Glebionis coronaria. Next base: position 10,880 of record JANFOE010001971.1, read on the forward strand.
GCTATGTATTATGCTTCCGTACTTGAAATTGCAGCGCTTTTCTGCCTTTTCGATGCCCAACTGATTAGTCGATCTCCTAGTAGTTGCAAAGTTCCACTCGTGCTACGCCTTGTATCTTGACAACCTGCGTGATCCGCATCTGCATATGCCATAAGTGCAATCGAAGAGTCCTTCGAATACCAAAGTCCACGATTAATGGTTCCTTTAAGATATCGAAAGATCCGTTTAACAGTAGTTAAGTGTAACTCAGTAGGCCTAGTTTGATACCGAGCACACATGCATATAGCAAACTGAAGATCAGGCCGACTAGCTGTGATCTACATAAGAGTATCGATCATTCCACGATAAAGTGTTGGATCAACGGCAACTCCATGTGGATCTGCATCAAGCTTAGTTCGTTCCACCATTGGAGTATCCACGGGGTCGCAAGATTCCATCTTATATTTCTTAAGAGATTCAAGGGCATACTTAGATTGATTGATAAAGATGCCTCTGGGACTCTGATATATCTGAAGACCTAAGAAGAATGATACCTTGCCCATCATTGACATCTTAAACTTGGAAGACATGACTTTCCCAAATTCGTCGGATAATGTTTGGGTCGAGGCTGCAAATATAATATCATCAACATATATTTGTACCATAATCATACCTTTACCTCGTTTTTGAATGAACAGCGTGGGATCCACCTTGCCTTTAGCGAAGCCTTGCATAATGAGGAATTGTGACAATAGATCATACCATGCGCGAGGAGCTTGCTTCAACACATAGAGAGCCTTCTTAAGCTTGTACACATGATTAGGATAATTAGGATTCACAAAACCATCCGGCTGTTGAACATAGAACTCTTCCTTGATTTCACCATTAAGAAATGTTGTCTTCACATCCATCTGATAGACGATCGTATTCATGTAGGCTGCATAAGCAAGGAATAGTCTAATAGCTTCCAAACGGGCAACAGGTGCAAAGGATTCCATAAAGTCGATGCCCAATAACTGTTTGTATCCACGAGATACTAGTCGAGCTTTGTTCTTCAATATTCCGCCTAACTCATCGAGTTTCACCTTGTAAACCCATTTCAGAGTGAGTAACTGCACTTGATCCGGGCATGGGACAAGTTCCCATACTTTAAGACGTATAAATTCATTAAGTTCTTCTTGCATAGCTTCAATCCAACAAGATTGAGTAAAAGCTTTTTGCCATGTCTTAGGTTCAACTTCAGTGAGAAAAGCATCAAAATGACAAAACATTGCATTTTTTTTGTAACTGACTTCGTGTGGATACCGGACGATTAGGGTCACCAATAATAGAATCTATAGGATGATCCTTTGTCCACTTGTTGTCATGTTCACGAATCCGTGGATTGGAGTAAATCGTAGTAGGAGCTTCCTCTGAGGTGGACGACCCGGCTTGATTAGGGTCGGGAATTGGTACACCAAAGAATGGAAGTTCACGCATTTGAGCGAATTCCAAATCGTGATCATCATCATCCTCTTCATCATTAATAGGCATGACATGGGTAGTTGAAACATGTGTTGGTTGAGAATTACTTGTTGAGGGTATATCTTGACCAATTGTAGGTGCAGACTTATCTGATTGCGCTTCAATTGCTGGAGCGACAACTTCTGTTACCGGAGCTATTACCTCAGGTTCTGGAGCGACAATACTTGGAGGAGTAAAGAATTCATCAAAGAACGGTTGAAACAACGTATCCCATTGAGTCCTAGTGGGTGGTATAAATGATGATGAAGTAGGGTTGTTTGGGACAAGACCAAAACTAATGTTACTGGGTCCCATTTCATGAAGTGCGGGTTCAGAGCTGCTTTGCTCAGAAGCCATAGATGTCAGCTCATCAAAATCAACATTCATAGTTTTGAGGATCTTACGAGACTTACGGTTGTAGATTCGGTATGCCTTCTTTGCGGGGGCGTAACCAATGAAAATACCAATATCAGCCTTTGGTTGAAGTTTTCCCAAATTGTCACCATCATTATTTGGATAGCTAGAGAACCAAATACATGAAGATATGATAAATCTGGTACTTTTCCATGGAGAAGCTCATAAGGTGTTTTACCATGGCGTTTACGAATTAGTGACCGATTTTAGGTGTACACTGCTGTAGATACTGCTTCTGCCCATAAAAACAATGGGGCCTTTGCGTAAATTAACATCGTTCGAGCAGCTTCCATAAGTGTGCGATTTCGCCTTTCAACGACACCGTTTTATTGTGGAGTGCGTGCAACGGATGTTTCATGAGATATGCCAACTTCTTCATAATAATCACGCAAGATTTGATTCACAAATTCGGTTCCATTATCTGTATGAATGCGTCGGACAGTAGTGTTGAGACGCACTTGAATCATCTTGAGAAATCCGATGATGAATTTAGGTGCCTCATTTTTTGTTGTAAGAAATTTCACCCATGTAAACCGAGAGTAATCATCGACAATTACGAGGATGTACTTTTTGCCACTAAGACTTTCAACACACATTGGCCCACAAAGATCCATATGCAACAAATAAAGTTTCTCTTGGTTGGTGTCTTCCGTCTTGGGTTTGTATGATTTCTTAGTGCTTTTCCCCATTGTACACGCGGAACACAAATGATCCTTGTGAAATGAAAGTTTAGGAATACCACGAACAAGTTCGTTTTTCACCAAATGATTAATAGCGTCAAAGTTAAGATGAGATAATCGTCGATGCCATAACCATGACTTAGACTTCGATGCTTTGGAGAGAATACATATGGGAGAAGCGGCCATCATGTCTTGTAAAGACAAAGTGTACAAATTATTCCCTCGAGTACCTTTCAATAAATCAACCCCTTCCAAATTACGAATGAAGCAGGTATGCTCTCGAAAAGCAACTTCTAGGTTTGCATCACAAAATTGTCCCACAGAAAATAAGTTGTGACCGAGACCTTCCACATAATACAATCTTAAAATTATAACATTCCCAATATGATATTCATCGTAACCCATTATCTTTGCAATATGATCATTCCCAAATCGAACCGTACCAAGAAACTTGCTGACGAAATTTCTGAGCTGAGAGCGATCTCCGGTCATATGCTTGGAGCAACCAGAGTCCAAATACCAGAGAACAATTTGGACCACCTGTTTTCAATAACAACAGTAGACAATGCATTAGAAACTATTGGTTCCGGAGTGTTAGCAGATACAGATGTAAGATTATCAGAATTGCTAACATTTGTGAGACCCTTATTTTTCCTGCATTTTCTAATGTGAGTTTTAGCACTAACAGGTTTTACTGTTCTAACTTTCTTAGGGTTTGGATTATTTGCGGGCACTACAGTGGGAGTAGACCTATTTAAAGGGCACTTGGTTCCTATAGTAGTGTCATTGTTCCAAGTTAAAGGACACGCTTGTGTTTTGGTAGCCTTGGTACTCCTAGTTAAAGGGCACGCTTTCTTCGCTTCAGTGGGAGTGATCCTAGTTAAAGGGCACATATTTCCTACTATAGTGAAAGTTCTACCAGTGGGGCGCCACAACCAACCAACTTGGGTTAACACTTTCCCAGTCGGTTTCCATTCTAATCCATTTTTCTGGGCATTCATCCACATGGTCAATAAGGCAAGAATCATGACGACTAGAAAACATACATTCATTGCAATTCCAACATTTCAAATTAGAATTTACAATAGGCTTAGAACGCTGCACAACCGCAGAGCCTTTAGGTTTAGCTACGTGATTCTTTTTATTCAAAACAGAAATAACATTCCTAGGATGGGCTTCTACTTTCTTCTTCACTGGACTACTAGATGGAGGCAAGATCCTATCATTCTTCTTGTTTCTTTTAAGCTTAGATCTTTGAGCCTTAGTAGTGGTGCTTACTCCTGTAGAAGGCAACACGGGAATATTAGAAGCTGATTTTGATTCCGCCTTATCTTTAGCGACCAAAGTTTAAGAGGGTTTAGTCCTAGGGCCCTTATTAAACGGTGTGACGGCTATAAGGTTCCTTTTGATTTCACTAGAGGATGATGTTGAGACAGTAGCTGCGTTATCCACAACATTCTTACCTTTTAGAGTACGAAGTGTTTTCTTTAACTCAGCCAAGGCCAGATTCTTATCACAAATTTGTTCCCTCAAATCAGATATTTCCACCGACTTTTGATTCAATTGTTCAATCAATGATTGATTCTGTGTAGTGTTATTAACACATGCGGGATTTACTGAATCGAAGAGTCGTGTATCTTTCTGTTTTAAGTTATCAACTTTGGACAAAATCTTGGAAACTCGATTATCTAGATCAAGTTTAAAATTCTCAGCGGCCTCAAGTACGTTCACACAGTGAAGCTCCTTAGATTTCTCTATGTCTATCAGTAAAGATTTAGCAACTTTGTCACTTGGCTGACGCTGTTTTGATTGTAAATTTAATCGAAAATTCTTTTCAAAGTTTGCATGATCGATATTAACACTTTCGAATGACGTTTCAAAGATTTCTTGAATAAATTGTTTCTTGCATTCAAGCGAAATATAATGTGTTTGAATCTCATCAAAACGTTTTGAAAGCGAAGAATATGAATCTTGAAGCTTTAAAAATTCAGCGTCAGATTCGTGACAAGTACTATTTACCACATTATCCACAGATTCAACATTATGCACAATAGAATCATTATCAACACTTTTATTCACACAGACGGAAACTATACCATGAGACATCACTTGTTTCAGAAGCTGATCATTTTGGCGTGAAACCCGTTCTATTTCAAGTAAACTGTTTTCATAAGCATCATCCATTTCATTGAAAACACGTTTAACTTCTTCTATTTCCAAATGCAAATCTTGATCAAGATTACTAAGACAAGCTTTAACATTCTTTACAAACAGAACAATTTCGTCTCGAAACGCAGCTCTAGTGTGCTCAAAGTTCCATTCACCTTCCGTTATGGTCGTGGCCGTCGTACGTTCCAAGATGACCTTGTCAAAATCGGCTAAGTGTTGGTGTACCGCTTTTAAATTAACCGACGCCTTACTTACCGGTGGAAGTAACTTTGTTAAATCCGATTTGACGAGTGTAGGAGACGTACTAGGAGGGTTTTCATTTGACAAACTTGGGGGCACAAGAACTGTTAGTTCAGCTAATTCCTTTTGTAAGCGAATACGTGTCTTTTTAGAAAGTTGATCTTTATTATGCTTATCATAATCAATCGTATGGAATTTTGAAGACATTTTAGAATGAGTTTCTTCCATAAGTGACTGTGTCTCCTTAGAACTACGAACATAAGGTGCTTCTTTCGATTTGCCAATTATGGTCATATCATAAAGACCGGGAATATATTCCTGAGCTTGTTTTGCATAACCGGGATTAGGTGGTAAATTTTGAAGACGCTTAAGTTCGAGTTCTTTAAATGATTTAGTTAAAAGATGAACCTTTTCTGTGGAAGCGTATTGTTTTAAAAGCTGTTGTTCCTTGAATTTAAGAAGTTTGGTAGCATTAATTTCTGATTCAAACTTTTTAGACTCGAGAGTTTCGAAATCCATTTTAAGTTTCTGAAAATCATTGACAATCGACTCTTTTGCTTTTAATTCATTGGAAAGATTAGCTTTTAATGATTCTATTTCTTTCAAGTGTTCAATATTTTCAAAACGAAATTGGTCAAATTCAGAACATGTTATTTTCTCTGCTTGAGGGACCATTTCAAAAGTTTTGACCTTTTCTTTATGCAACGCAAGCTCAGCAGTTAGGGTGGAATTCGTATCTACGGATTGTCTAAGGGCCATATGCATTTGATCAATAATATGTTTAGGCACCATGACCAAATCATGTTGAACATAAGATTCCATACCCGTCGTAGCATTTGGTTGAGGTTCACTCAAATGTGTAGGATTGGATACTACATCATTTGAGTTACTAGTTCCCGAATGCTGTTCGAGATTGTCATTTTCATGCCCAACTTGATGTGGGTTATCATCATTACCAAGATTGGTTGTGGTGGGTACCTCACTGACGACATCAGAACCGTAGTAAGAGAGATTAGCAACGAGAGCAGCTTGGGCAGAGTGAATGTCATCACAAACCGAATCATATGCGTCAAGATCATCTGCTTGATAAGCTGCATTAGAAGTGGAAACGACTGCAATGCCTTCAGTATCTGTTGCCCCTGGGTCTGCAAGAAATGCTAACTCCTCTGAATCCAAAAAATTTCCCTTAGACTGAGCATCAACCAAATACTTTTTCTCACGAAACCACGCTTCATCCCTTCTCCTTTTCGGCTGAGTGCATTGCCTAGCCATATGACCTTGTCCTCGGCAATTGTAGCAAGTTACAACCTTTTGAGGACCAATGGGGCTTCCATTTCCATTAGCTTGAGAATTCACAGCTTGAGCATTCACAGTCCTTGTAGGAGGTCCATGTGAATTTTGCCTTCCCTGAATAGGTTGCACTGTTACTTGACCATCTTGAACAGTAGCTTGTTGTCGAGGATTTGAAGAGGTGCGGAGCTGATTGTTTGTTGGTGGAAATCCTCTAGTTGCAACAAGTTTTGACAAGTAGGCAGTGAGATGGTTTAGAACATCAGCTGGCGTATCATTTGGAGTAAACACCGGTGCTTGGATTGGTGGAAGTTCATTAGAGTAGAAAGCTTGTGCTGGTTGTGCTTCTATTGTAAAATATCCTTGCTGAGGAATATAGCCCATTGGAGAAGTGTTGGCTTGTGATGGTGATGTCTGATATGGTGGTTGTTGTGGAAAAGATTGTTGATGAACACTTTGTTGAAATGCTTGTTGTGGCATCATTGGTGGTTGATAAGATGGTTGTTGTGGTTGTTGATAGGTGTGTGGTGGTGGCTGCTGCAAGTATGATGGTTGTTGATAAGTATAAGCCATGTTTTGTTGAGAAGCATACATGGCAAGTGGATCATGAACTTGAGGTTTAGACAACCGAGCTCGATCACATGACATTCATGTTGTTGAAGAAAAGCTTGAAGTTGATCCACATTGGTGTTATGCAAGTCCTTAGCCAATTTAACATCCGTCACGTACTTTTTCCATTCTGAAGGAAGAGTGTTCAAATACTTGGTGTTCAATTGAAACGTAGGAATTGCCATGCCATAGATATTTAGCTCATTCAACAATAGGGTAAATCTTAAATAGTAGTCATTGAGACTTTCCCCTGGCACATAGGCAAACTTATCAAAAGTATCATAAAGCTTACACTCTCGTTCTTGTTTATTTAACGAGGTGCCTTGCATTAGAACACGAATTCTATCCTATAACTCTTTGGCAACTTTATGTTTACTGACGCGTTTGTAGACATCTGGAGGAAGGGATTGGAGAATGATGTTTGTAGCATACTTATCACATTTATCTTGAATCTTCATATCTCCAGTCAATTCACCCGTTGTGCGAGGACGAGTAGTCATACCTTCCGTCACTGTACCATAATCTAATGGTCCATTGAGCACCGATGCCCAAATGAGATGTCCATTTTCTTTGTTCAACATGTAAATTTCCATTCGGGAAGTCCAATCCTCGTACATAGACTTCTCCAACATTGGTGGACGATTATCCGTACCCGAGAGGATGGACTTATCCGTAAGAGATGTGTACTCCATTTCGATAAGTTAAGATTTACAAATATTGATCGAACAATGAGAGAAAGTAAATGTGTTTGTTGTTGTGAGTTGAATTCGAGAAACAATGTTAAAATACCCTAAAATATGTTCTCAATAAACCAAAAATTCCAAGTCAAAATTACACACGAATTATCGGAATGTTGATCGGGATAAAGGATCGGAAAGCTGTCGGAATATTAGTCGGAAAGCTGTCTGAATAAACCCTATCGGAATACCCTTGATCGGAATGTCCCTAATCGGAATACCCTTGATCGGAATGTCCCTAATCGGAATAACTTTGTCGGAATGTCCCTAATCGGAATGTCATAGATCGGAATGTACCAACTCAGAATGTACCAAATCGGAATGTACCAAATCGGAATGTGCCAAAATCGGAATGTCCCTTATCGGAATGTACCAAATCGGAATACTCAAATCGGAATAATCAAATCAGAATGCAATCGGAATCCCTTCGTCGGAATGTGATCGGAATCCTTAAACCCTTTTCCGATTACACTGATCGGAATAACTTTTTGAATCCTTTAAACCCTTTTCCGATGACCCTGATCGGAATAAATCCCTCTTTTCTCGGACAAAACTCAACCAATTCGAGATTTTAAGCAAAAAAATGATCAAAACACCCAAAAAATTTGTGTTTTTAGCCAAAGTAACTATACCAAATCTCTAACACAACTATGTAGAAGATTTGTATCAAGAAAAAACCATAAAAATCAAAAAAAAAAAAATTGGTTCGTGTTAAATGGATCAAAATAGGCGTATGAATCAAGAACACAAACACATAAACAATACAATCATCCCATGGCTCTTGATACCATTTGTAGGATATGTAAATCTTGCTTATGTTTTAGAGAGAGAAAGATAGATGATTTCACACTTCTAGAGAGAGAAAGTTTAAGAACTATGTGTAAATTAAAATGAAATCACCACCCTCTCCATCAAAGGAGAGGGTTTATATACCCAATCCTTGTGATGGGCTTGGGCTTACAATATTGGGCCGGCCTACACATGTTGTAGGCTAGGCTTGGCCTTGTTTGTTTAATAAAGATATCTAGACTACGAGCTACTACTTAATATATTGTCGGAGTGACCGAATCTTCCTAAATACGTAAAAACATATTTCCAACAGTGATATCAAAGTAGGACTCTCTTTCGTTCGTCTTCTTCGTTCACTGGACTCAAGGTACGGATACTCCGTCCTTTCAGTATGGACATTCTTCCTTATTAGTATACCCCGCATGCAGCCAACTGTTTTCCCCAGTATATGTTTTATATGTTTTTGAATTGCTTATGTTTAATTAGATACCTAAAGCCATATACATACATGACCAGTTTCACCTAGTTATGAAGGTACCATAACCATACCACTGGAGGCACCAGTGTTATGACTCCACCACGACGGAGTGATAGCTCGTGGCGTCCCTTCAGCTTTTGGCCATATTATTATCATGTGGGGTGTATGGGTGCATCCTAGGTTACATGTTTTCAGCAGATTATTCAGGTGAATGTGGTGTGTGCCTTGCATCCTTCACAAGGAGCTGATCCCTCCTACCCAGACTTATATTAATTAGAGGCAGCCCCTCTAATTGCATTACGGGGTCACCCCTCCAAGTATTCATGCACGTTGATATTTCATGACCTATATTGGCTAACAGTAAACATGTTAAACAGTTTTTATAAGATAAATATAAGGCTTTTTCAAACTATAAAACCAGTTTTACTAAGTTATACCAGGTTTTCCAGGACTTATTCATTTCTGCTGCTATATGTTTTACATGCTTATATTATTCATTCCATGCTTGTATATCCGTGCACTGAGCGTTATGCTCAGCCGTTTTTCCTTTCATGTTCCCAAAACGACAGGTACCCAAGACTTGAGCATTTGGAGGACGTGCATAAGATGGAAGCTGCCATAGACTTCTTTCTTTGCCTTCATATACCTATGCTTGTTTAGTCATTTCTTATTTCCTTTACTTTATTATGTTTTGGGCTTATGTTTGGGAACCGATGTTTGATTCCGGTTTTCCCTATGGTCATGTATGTTTTACTACAGATTACCTTGCATGCTTTGATGATACGCCATAATTACGCGTAACGGTCCAATTACCAAAGTGAGGTGTTACAATTATGGTATCAGAGCCAAGGCTTCGACCTGTAGGCTCTAAAAACTTGACCTGTGACTAGTGGGTAGTCACTAGGAGCTTCCTAAGCCAACGTTTGTTATTCCACGTATTGATGTTTTCAGCACCTTGATGTTTTAACCATGATATTTTCAGTACCTTGATGTTTTAACCTTGATATTTTCATCGATATTGTTTACTAATATGGATGGACAATCGTCATCCATATTTAGTTACGTGTCATTGTTTCATGCACGATGTTCCTTGTGAACTGTGGCTAATGTGAATTGAACTTAGTAGTTCATAATTGGTCACATAAAAAAAATTTCTGTTAAGTTTTGACAACTGAGTTTCATTTATTTATTCCATGTATCATTGTCGCATGTTTATGACTAAGTAACGGTTGGTACAGGACTGACCCTATTTAGTCGCATGTGCTTTTATCGAAACTTTTAACTTTGGGACCGACCCATAGGCGTCCCCGCGCCCTGTCATTTTGTTTTGGGTAAACTGACCATAGGCGTTTACCTTCGCACATAAAATTTTTACAAACTGCATCATGCTTCATGCACTGTTTTCACGCATAAATTGTTTTTTATGATCATGGCAGAAAATTTTGTTCATGTTTAGTTATATTATGCTCTAATCAGATTAATCATATCAATTTTGTATTGTGAACCGATCCATGGTCGTTCACGCCAGTTATTTTCAAATTTCATCTCATCAAAGTCATATTTATTTCATGTCCCCTCAATAGAATTTTCATGATCTTTATGTCGATTATGTTTTCATGCTACCATGGTTAACTTTATTTTCATGCTGATTATGTTTATACTCCTTCATGATTAATTTCATTCCAAGATTTTTCATGTTGATTTCATCTTCATGTTAAGTATGTCTTAAGTCCCTTTATGTTGATTATGTTCTCATCATGTCGATCATGCCCTCATGCTAGACATTGAAAGATTCCAGTAAATCCTGCTTTTATGATAGTCATGGTTGGTTTTCATTAATCATGCTTTCAGGAAAATCATCGTTGAAATTCGTTTAACCACAAGTTAGCGTTTCTCTGTACAACCATAATGAGGTATTTACTTGCATTGCTAGGTTATCATGATGGTCTTTCTAACCGTTTAACCAATTATTTTCCTTTAAAATCATGTCAGACTATCGACCCCATACCGATCATTTCATGTGCATTCCATGTGTACTCCATGTACCGTATCCCATGTGCGCATTCCACTTGCTGATACTCTACAAATTGCTGATACCGCTCATAGCTTGGAGATGTTACTAAGGGTTGATGCTGCGGATTTTAGAGACGCTATGAGATGCTGATGTTGTTCACAACTTGGAGATCTTACAAGACAAAGACAAAGGCATTAGATCAAAGTGATCGGATGAGAAGATGCTTCACCACCAGACGATTTCCATCAATCATTGTCCCTAATTCATAGTTACATGTCACACGTCATTCAGTTGTTTCAGTCATATGAGTGAGAACCGGTACCAGCCGACCCCTCAGCTGAATAGTTACATGAATCACCGTCATGAGAATGACCGTCATGGAACTAACAGACAAGACGATAGTAACCACTACTATGACAACAACTATCCTAGCAATCGCAATAGAAGTTCCGGCCCCGGACGTGATCAGAAACACAAAGGATCAGTAGTCCAACCGATCCGCTAATTCTGGCATAATAACCTAATAGTTGTAGCTCTATTTGTTTCACATTTAGAGACACATGTCAAGACACCAGTCATGACACATATCATGCTTATACTTCCAAGACATGACTCAAGACACATGACTCACGTCAAATTCTGGAACATCCCTAAGAAATTCAGGATACCCTCCAAAGGGTATATTCTTTTTGTTGTGCCACGTATTAATCAGGCCACAAGAATTTCAGTACCATCAGCAGCGTATTAGTAAGATCTGTCACGATTGCTCGATGACACTTTCATCTCTTGCACCCATATTTCATATATTCATGACCATAACGGACGCCATTCGTATTTCCCATGTATACGAAGGTTTTCTTCAACCTAATGATAAGATCCAAACTGCTAACGCATTACCTCGGACAGATGCGAGTTGAATTTAATCCTATTTATGGACTACAAACAGCACACCATGCTATGATTCATGATTAAGTACAGTAATGTTCAGGCTCCTGAATACATTTAGCATGGTTTTCCATCAGGAAAATCTGTATAAATTAACTATGCTTTCCAAGCACGTGCCTTGTTAGCTATGACTGCTAGAATTTTCTAGCTGTCTGTTAAGACACGACTACGGAAGTTCATTTTTCGCATAACTAGCCGATTATTCCAAAATCTTCCCATACATTTCAAAAGAACCTTTAAGGAGAAGGACGGTAACATGAGATTATGTGTCGACTACTGTCGATTTAAGCAAATCACCATTCATAACCGTTATTCTCCTCCATGTATTGACAACATGTCCAATCGACTTAAGGGTGTCAAACACTTTTCCAAGATCGGACCCATGATTATGCTGCCAATAGTGACGAGTGAAAGAAAAGGACATGTCTATGACTGATATTTGCAAACGACTCGGTCATGTTAGATTCATGATTTTGTATTAATCTCATAAATGCTCCAACAGCATTATGGACTTAATAAGTTGAGTTTCCATGAACTCATAAACAAACTCATCAGTGTTTTCATTGAGTACAACCAGATTTTCTCTAAGTCTGGAGAAGAGCAGGAAGACAATATTTGCACTATGTTGCAAATTCTACGACAGGAGGAATTTCCCTCTGGAAATTTTCCAATATCAATCCTGTTTGATTACAGTGACATGCTGAATCATATGGATTCTCACGGTTAATCTTACCATGACTCAGCTTATGCATAAAGGTGAGAACCCTACACTACGTTAGTTGTTCCAAGAAATTCCTACGCTAAGAAAAGTCTAATTTCGGAGACTCAAAGTTTCGCAAACTCCTATGTATCAAATTTCTACGAAGCAAGATACATTTACATTCATATCTAAGTGCTTGTCATACCAGCAGGTTAAGTTAGAACACCAACAAACTAAGATGTTTCTCCACCAGCAGAAATTGTGAACAGAAATGGGACAATATCTCCATGGGTTTTGGTTACCAGATTAATGCGAACTCAGAAGAAGCAAGATGTTATATGGGTTATTGCCAACAGTTTGATCAAGTCTGCGAAATCCTTACATCCGTAGGGATTTCAAGAACCAACAGATAGATCAGACATGTTCCAGCCAAGGCGCATCCGATCACTTGGTAATCCCTCACCTATCGGGCCAGACGAAGGTTCACATTTGTGCTCCTTATTTTCATTCACATCCTTGTTCTAATTTCACGACTTGCTTTCACACTCACGTTCATGACACTATTCACGTTCATGATCGTATCCTGGCTTATGATTTTACGTTCATTTTCGTTCTGGGAAGTTTTGCAAGAAATTGAGAGACCGGACTCAAGCCTAGTATAACTCTCTATGCTCAGACAGACGTTTCACGTCATATTCCACGTCTCACCTTGTAGCGTCTGGCGTACCACAGTGGTATTCCATGTTCACGATATGCTTCACATGTCATGTTCATTTCACGTTCCTCATATCACGTTCACGATATGTTACAAGTATCATTGATCACGATATGTTTGCTTATACTACACTCGCCATGTCTCCACGTATCACGTTCAAAATTTTTCACGTATCACGTTCAAAATTTTTCACGTACTACGTTTCGGTATGTCTCACGCATCGTTGCTAATTATCAGTTAGCATAGATTATTTTGCATCGTAATGTTTCAGTTACCCTTGCACGTTAACTCTTATGTCCTCGATCGAATTCCGGGGATCTATCTTAGGTAGATGACAATGAACTCTTCGTGTTTTCAAGTCAAGGTCAGGAGGACCAAGATTTATCATTTGTGTCAAGATCTTGTGGAGGAACCGTTCCGAGAGGGAAGCCACTTGGAAACGGACGAGTCCATCCGGATTTTATCCTCTCATCCTTCCATAATTCAGTAAGACTCTTTTAGTCACGTCACGTTCCATGTCCTATTTAGCCATGTCACGTTTCACGTTCCTTTTTAGCATGTCACCTTTATGTCCTTTTATCTTACATACCCTCTCAGTTTGATTCGGGTATGTTTCTCCTTCAGTTTACTTTATCTATAATTTGGGGACGAATTATTCTTTTTAGGGGGGAAGAGTTGTAAAACCCGCATGCTTTTACCATGAACAGTACACTTCTAATCGTACGTACATGATTAAAACTTACCTTATATAACATGTTTACATTTCACGAATATTAATTACAAGCATTACGTACACGTTATTACACGATAAGTATTAAATACGTGTTAGTACACGATAATTATTAACAATAATTATTATAATCACGAACATAAAATCATGAACATAAAATCACGAACATATAATTATGTACTTACGTATATTATTAATACGATGAATGTCGTTACGTACAAGTAATTATAATAACATGGATAATCAATAATTACGTAACATGTAAACACGAATAATTAACACGATTATTTTTGCGTATGTTAAATCAAACACGATAAGTCATTACGTACGTAATATTTACGTCAAATAAGTATTAAGATAACCAAGGAAATTACGACGCTTTAAACACGAAGACACGTAAGCTTATTAGTCGTGAGTTAACTAAAAGGGTTTTGGGCTATTTTAGACAAGGAAGTCCAGTTGGGCCGAAGCCCATTAATTGGACCCAACCAAGTCCGGTTATAATAAGAAAAGGACGGGGCATGTTGTTGTTTTATAGACACAAATCCTAAGAAACCCTAAAACACACAAACAACGACTCTTTCTTTTCTTCTACCTTCCAGCCGTCGGTTGTTTTTGTTTTCTTCTGCCAACGATCCAAAACCAAGAACCAAGATCGAGGGTTGATCAGAATAAGGTTTAATTCGTGTTTTCAAATCCTAAACTTGAACAAGCAAATAGGTAATCCTTTTTCCTTCTGTTTGTTTGATTTAATTACGTAAGTTGTGAAAACCCTAATCTATAAAACGTGGCAAAACAAATGAATTTAAGGGGGGAATCGTTTTAGTGTGTTGTGTCTAGATCACACGCAAACCGAGACATCTTTGTGTCTCGATGGTAAAGAAACCCCACCAACCGCAACCCTAAAAGGGGTGTCGGCTTGGTTTGTTTCTGACGAGGGCAACATAACCCCAACAGGGGTGCGTTTGGCCTATCAGTGGCAACGACAGAAGGGGGTGTTTGTTCTGGCAGTGAGAACCGAGAGCTTATGCTCTTGGTGGGAAATTATTGCATGCAGGGGAAACCGGCTACTGCCGGTGGCAGTAGCACAACTGCCAGGGGTACTGGTAGATTAAAGGGGTGTTTGGTTTTTGATTTAAGACAGAGTTAAGGGAGTGTTTGGTTTATGGTTAAGGGCAGATTTAAGGAGGCTGTTTGGTTCGGCTTATATGTAAACACGACACGGGTTTCACGGGTTTTCACGGGTTCGATTTATACACCTTTTAATAAAATAATACATGGGTTCGGGTTATTATTTTTACAAGTTTAATTAGCTTTACATGTATATAAATTTACAAGGTAATTAAATTAATAAAACATGACTTATAATTACAAGATTAATTAAATTAATTTGACATGTTATATAATTAATTTAATTAAAGCATGGACTTAGGTTTATTATTATTAATTAATAATACATGATTTTAACCTAAGTTTTTTATTATTTAATTTAGACTATAGAATTTAATTAATTATTAAACATGACTTATAATTAATTAATTATCATGACTTAGGTTATATTAATATTAATATTAATACATGTTTTAACCTAAGTATTATTACCTTTTATTTAATTAAATCATGTTATATTTAATTAAATCTTATAACCTATAGTTTATTTAATTTACATGTAATAATTAATAAACTATACTATGTATCACATAACTTACAATATTATTTAGTAAAACTTAAGCTTATATTATTAGCTTAATAATCAAGCTTATTTCTAGTTATGGAAACTTTCTATTTTTAGAAACTTATTTAATTAAGGCAGCTAATCTATTTATGAAAACTTTCTATTTTTAGAAACTTATTTATTTAAGGCAGCTAATCTATTTTTGGAAACTTTCTATTTATGGAAACTTTCTATTTTTGGAAACTTTCTATTTTTGGAAACAATCTATTTTTGGAAACTTTCTATTTTAGGAAACCTGCTATTTTTAGAAAGTTACTTATTATTACACAACAAGTATAATAATACAAGAAATACAAGTAATACTTAATCAGAATAGACAGAATACATGATAAACACAGTATAAAGCTAAAATCAGTAAAACATGACATGAACATATAAAACAAGCTAAGACGTGATATAAAACCAGTTACGTACTCAGTAATCAGAATACTTATACACGTATATTATTTATGTAGCATTAGTGATATCGAAGTAGGACTCTCTTCCGTTCGTCTTCTTCGTTCACTGGACTCAAGGTACGGATTCTCCGTCCTTTCAGTATGGACATTCTTCCTTATTAGGATTCCCCGTATGCAGCCAACTGTTTTCCCCAGTATATGTTTTATATGTTTTTAAAATTGCTTATGTTTAATTAGATACCTAAAGCCATATACATGCATGACCAGTTTCACCTAGTTATAGAGGTACCATAACCATAACACTGGAGGCACCAGTGTTATGACTCCACCACGACGGAGTGATAGCTCGTGGCGTCCCTTCAGCTTTTGGCCATATTATTATTATTATCATGTGGGGCGTATGGGTCCATCCTAGGTTACATGTTTTCATCAGATTATTCAGGTGAATGCGGTGTGTGTCTTGCATCCTTCACAAGGAGCTGATCCCTCCTACCCAGACTTATATTAATTAGAGGCAACCCCTCTAATTGCATGACAAGGTCACCCCTCCAAGTATTCATGCACGTTGATATTTTATGACCTTTATTGGCTAACGGTAAACATGTTAAACAGTTTTTATAAGATAAACATAAGGCTTTTCAAACTATAAAACCAGTTTTACTAAGTTATACCAGTTTTTCTAGGACTTATTCATTTCCGCTGCTATATGTTTTACATGCTTATATTATTCATTCCATGCTTGTATATCCGTGCACTGATCGTTATGCTCAGCCGTTTTTCCTTTCATGTTCCGAAAATGACAGGTGCCCAAGACTTCAACATTTGGAGGACGTGCATAGGATGGAAGCTGCCATAGACTTCTTCCTTTGCCTTCATATACCTATGCTTGTTTAGTCATTTATTATTTCCTTTACTTATTATGTTTTGGGCTTATGTTTGAGAATCGATGTTTGATTCCAGTTTTCCCTATGGTCATGTATGTTTTACTATAGATTACCTTGCATGCTTTGATGACACGCCATAATTACGCGTAACGGTCCACTTACCAAAGTGGGGTGTTACATTAAGTATCAACTATGTAATGTGACTTACATAAGAAAGTAAACGGGCACATGCAACCACCACTTTCAACTATATTAATATTATTATCATGTAAACATTATTATATGATCTAAAATCAACAATATACCATATTATATGAATATAACATCACATTTACAATGTTTATTATGAAATGGACCTATTACATAAAATAACACCTCAAAACTCTAATTAGATGAAATATCAATATCTAAAACATATGTACCAGCTTCTAAGGCATGAGTACAAGATAAAATAGCATATAACTAAATATATTTCCCCTCTAATAGTATAATACAATTTCATTAAGCATAATATTCAAAATCGCTCTTTTCCCTCCATTTCTCTTATAAGCATTATACAACCATAAAAACCAAGTGTACAAGTCAACATTGCATAAAATTTAGGATATATTTTCATCATATCATAGTACAACAATTTTAAAAAAAAATGTACAAGTCACTTAAGCACAAATACTCAAATTAGGTATTTCCACCAAAACCACTTTAAATATGTACATATTTAAAACCAAGTTTACAAACACCTTAAACACAATGTATAAACACTAAACACAACCTAATCTATCCTTAAAAATTTATTTCAATCTTAATCACAAAGATCAAACCCTAAGTACTTTGAAACCCTAATTTGGCTAGGTTTTAACCTAATTCACTTCTAAACATGATTAGATCCTAAACTAAGTTACTAAACCTTGTTATCAGCTCAAACACACACCATAGCACCTCCATAAGGGCTTTGTAAGCTGCTTGTAAGCTACATGTGCTTATTGTACTTCCTTTCTAGTCGTGGCATACTTTTACCCTAAACAATAAGTCTAACCTAATTATAGCCTTCAAGAGTCATAAGTATCAAGACTTACTCACCACTCTATATTTCTTACACCTCTCAATCTAAGTCTTGGGCTCCAATGGCATTTGAAGTAATATAAATAGTCGTGGTACCCTTAGTTGTTCAAATCATCCCACACACTTTATTCTAAACCAATAATCTTATTACAAGCCTCTATTGAAGTCATATAAGGTGCCTAAGATCAGTTGAAATCTCAAGATAATCTTCCATAAGAACTTAAAGAAGTAGAAGCCAAAACAAGCCCTATAGACCCTAGTTTCCCGTTTTCAAAAATTATAAGTTACCTCCTTGTTATAAGCTACTTTCCTATTTATATATGTTTAATAAGATTCTAATAAGCTCCCTCAATAAGCCATATAGTTTAATAAGCTTTTATAATGTTTTTATAAATAATTCGTACCCTAGAATACCTTAATTATATTTTTCACATAAAATAATAAGCTATAAGATGTTTTAATAATCTATAAGCTCCTAAAAGCTATTATTTTTAAAATCTTAAAGTTATATTTAGGAATCGGATTCCAAAATTATAAATTTCATAACTTTTAGACTTAAAATGAATTATTTTGAATTAGAGGGGTATCTCTTGCCAAATCAGGAAAGATATAACTATAGGGACTGAAAATGTCATTTTCCTAAATTATATACTATAAAGATTGATTTTTTAAAGTTTCATACTCAAAGGATAATTATTTTGTATACTTAACAGGTTAAAGGTATAATATTTAAAACTATAAACTTTTTGGGCTAAAAGTGTAATTAATCAAAACTTATCATATATTGGGGCTGAAAATGTAATTACCTGAAACTTATGAACTCCAAGGATTATTTTTTCCATTTTCTAAACTTATAGGTTTAAGATTTATAAAAGGGTATAAATTGTCATTTTGAAATACTTAAAGGTATAGAAGATATTATTGTTATACAAAATACGTTAAACAAAATAATGTTCAATCATGTAAAAATAATTATATAAATTATTTTTACATAACTTATCATCCACTAATTCCTGAAAATTTAAACTATTAACGTATCACGTTACTAGGGAGCTTCTATGAGGAGTGTCATTTTGGTATTACGTTTCAACTGAGTTTGTTGGGTTTACAATTTAAAGTGCCCGGACACCTCAAAGTTAACTAAATGATCTCTGGGTTATGATGGTCTGAACACTGATGCAATATTATCACAATTCCATAAACATAAGCATAATACCTTAAACTTTATAAAACAAAGTCCCAGAGTACAATCATCTAAAAAACTAACATATTAACTCAGGTTGCATGTCGAAGCCGTTAATTATCAACTAAGTCACTTTTGATGTCAATCAGATTTCCTGAACCAGGTGAATTCATAGCCTCACTTTTAATATTTTACTGTTTATAAACCCGTGAGGGGGGGGGGATATATGCTTTAAAACCGAATACAAGTGATTTTATGAAATGTATGCTATTCTGATATAGATTATTGCACGAGTACTTAAAGCCATTTATTATGAATATCATGAACCATTAATCATCAAGGTATGAACGTGAATATTGTGAATAAATCTATAGGCAGGTGAGATCTCCCCGTTTGTAGTTACTGAGAAGGGTAAGTAAGCGCATTATATTTGTCCTTATTTAAGATTGTCGTGACCGGTTGTCAATCAGTTGAGGGTTGTAGATCCTCCTTACTATCATTTTGGTGCTTGGCGTCAATATTGGGTTTATGAGCTTAGTACAATAATAATATGATTTTATAATAATTGTATGTGAAAGTTTATGGACTTATATTTAATAGTCGTGTGATAGGAACGTGTTGATCCCAAACTTAGATCGATTTAGCTTGTGTAAACGAGATTAGATCAAGTTATACACGTAGAGAAACTTTGTTTATGTATGAAACAATTTAAGTGTTATGCAGAATTAACACTTAAACAAGAACATACAAACAGTTGTAAACAAACTTTCACTTGATTGATAATAACGAACTTGCTTACAATGAAAGTGTTTAACGTATGAAAAACTTATATGAAACATAACCTAAAGGTCTTCTTTTATAGACACAAGAAGCCTTGTACAAGAGTCTATGTATCAACTATTCTAGGTAAAGATAATTATAGAAAATACAATGTTAATCCTA
The DNA here is from genome assembly GCA_025667525.1 of Glebionis coronaria. Taxonomy (NCBI): domain Eukaryota; kingdom Viridiplantae; phylum Streptophyta; class Magnoliopsida; order Asterales; family Asteraceae; genus Glebionis; species Glebionis coronaria. The sequence continues at coordinate 31,076 of JANFOE010001971.1, forward strand.
TCTTTACTAGAAACAAACTAGAAACAAAATACGCGTAGACCATATCTTTCTATCAGTGCTTGTCTTCAACCTATCAACGCTTGACTTCTTCCGGTCAACGCTTGATCTGTCAGCGCTTGTTCTCTTCTTATCAACGCTTGTTTTCTTCTTGTCAGCGTTCAAGTGGACTGGCTACATTTTATTCCCAACAATCCTCCCCGAAACTTGATATCTACTCTAGTAATCAAGTTTCTGAATAAAAATTAAGAACTAGGAGGAATCTTACAAATCTTATCATATTGGTAATAAACATGCCTAATCAAATCTTTGGCCACGTCACTTGAATAGTCAATCTCCAGCTGTGTTGTCTTCATCTTGTCCAAAACTTCTTTGGACATGGGATACTGAGCATCTACAAGAAGATACTCAGCAAACTTTGTAGAGCTCAAGTAGTACACACCAGCAGCTGAATACAAACGCCATTGAAAACCACTGATATCATCCTCAAGATCCTTCCAAACAGTAGGATCTTCTTCTTTTGGTGCACACATTCTCTTGAATGTTGACCAAAGTTTTATTCCATTGACTGAAGTAGGAGCTTCAGTCTCATACTTGGCCACCAACAACCTCCAAAGGTCTACCAAGTCTTCTCTATCCATACTTGCAAAGAGAGACATAAGAGTAGTAAATGTGTGTACCTCTTTCCCATACCTGCCAATCTTCCAAAACCCACTTGCATCTTCTTCATAGCTTATGATAGGGTTTCTGGCATCAAGAGGTAACACTTGTAGCATATTTGAATCTTCCATGGGTGAGAGCTTGATGCTCCTTCTAAGAACATCTTCACTAGGAACCCCTTTATTTAGATCTTTAGGAAACTCAAGTGAAACTCCCTTCTTCAAAGGCCATGGAACAATCATTGCCTTCTGAATCTCTATCTCTTCTGCAAGTTCTTCTTTCCTTTCATCTGAAAGAAGTCTTAGAGTGTTCATTTCCTGCACTTTTTCCCAAATGGGATAAGCCTTGTACTCCAATTCTTGAAAAGATAATCCCTGCAATTTCTTGAAGGTCCATCCAGTTCCATGACATCTGAGTAACATGTAATAAAGCTCTCTTCTATCCCTCTTCAGCAGTGAGAAAACATTGCTAGCCTTATGTTTCAGAAAAACCTTGCAGTCTCTTTGAACTCTTAGAAGAATCTCCAATCCCCAAATTTGGTCTGAAATAGTCAAATCTGGAGTCTCCATAATCCTATTCTCCCAAGCATGGTACATTTGAACAACTTCTGGCATATCAAAGTCTACTTGCAATTTCAACTCTCAAAGCTTTTCCCTTGCCAAGTCATCACCATATTCAAGTCTTTCTGGTTGTTCAATTATCATCACACTTGAATCTGAACTTTCTTCATCACTTCCTTCTTGTTCCTCAGAAGTGAAAACAAATGGTGTTTCACCAACCTTCTTCATCTCTTGTTCCACAAGTTGTGCAGCCAACCTTGAATCAAACTCTACTTGTGCTGCATCCTTTGGAACTTCTACTTCTACCATGATTCCTTTACCCTTATCTAATGGATCAATGATGGGTAAGGATGATGGTAATACCTGTGACGACACTTCTTTGATGATAGCTGATGACTGGAATACATCAACCATATCTGCAGGTCTGTCAACGCTCAAATTCCGTGTGTCAGCGCCCAAATTACTCTTGTCAGCGCTTGGTGTGTCAGCGTTCAAATTTTGCTTGTCAACGCCCAACTTACTTGTCTCATCGTCTCTTGTAATTTGTTCCAACATAGCTGTAAAAGAGAAGTTTAAATTTGTAGGAGTAACTAGAGATGTATCAAAACCTGGTTGCTTCTTCAATTCAGTGAGGGCTTCAGCAACACCCAAAGATTCTCCATCATGTGAGCCTTTATCACTCACATTAATCTGCTCATCCTCCCCTTTGGAAGATTCCTCCATCCCACGCCGAGTGCTAGCATTCTCCAAAATGACAATCCTCTCCCTCAATTTCTTGAGTTCAAGGCCTTGTGTACTGACTGTTTGTACTAGGTCTGCATTTTGCTTTTGCAAGCTAATGCAGGCAGCCGTCAATTCCATCAATGTGTATGGTTCCAATCTGCCCTCCTCTAAAATGGGTATTTGACCTCCCAAGTTAGAGTCATGGGGCATGGATGAGGTCTTAAAGATGTTAGGACTGTCTTGGCCTGCATCTAAGCCAGAACCAATAGTCCCAGCCTCATCCATAGCACCAACCACACTAGTGGTGGTGGTTCTCTCTGCTACATGGCTAGGACCACTAGAGGAGAACACTCCAGTAGTCCTTGGGCGTTTTTGCAACATATATTGAGGTGGGGTAGAAGATGATGTGGATTGGGTGGATGTTGGAAGGTTAAGGGGTGTTTGGGTCTGTGAAGGAAAGGTGTCAACGTCTGGATTACTTGTGTCAACGCCAACATTTAAGGTGTCAGCGTTGAAGGGTTCTTGGTCAATTTCCATGTGTTGAGGTGAAGGCAAAGGTTCTGGTATTGGGTCAAGTTGTGGTTGTGGGTGTGGTTGGGGTTGTGATGCTGCAATAACAGCAAGCATATCTTGGGTGAGGGGTAATTCACGGTGAGGGGGTGAATTCATCTTGGTAAAAATAGCTTTCTTTTGCACAGGGATCTCATAAAAATCATCATGATCCCTTGTGCAGTAATTTTGCACATCGAAAACCATTTGCAAAAATCTGGGATAAGTCAAAGTCATCTTATTCCCTTTGTTTTTACACATGCCATCAAAAATCAGTTTTGAATAATTAAACTTTTTCCCATTTGCAATGCACACAATTGCACTAGCAATTGATCTATTAATTTCATTGTGTGTAGTACACTTGGGACTCAAACATTGTAGGATGACATGTATGAGGTACTTCTAGGCTGGGGGAAACTCTTGTTTATGATATTTGTTTAAAGTGCCCTCATCAGGGAAAGGATAACCCAAAGCCCGAAGTCCTTGTTCTATTTCATTTATGGGAAGGGTGGTTATACCATCTGCATCATCAAGATGCAAAGCCTGGCGAACCAAGGCTTCAGTAACCACCCATGTACGCCCATGAATAATAACTGATAATGTAGTCACATTATTAACCGTTGAGGAACTAACAGTGTTCTAAAACTGTTTAATATGAGTGACAGAGATGAGAGGAGCATGAGAAAGAGCATACCTAATAGGAGATGCATTCAAATACGCCACCATCTGAGTGTATTGTGGAAACAGAGTATCATCAGCGTCCAAATAAGCAATCATGTTGTGTTGACTCCTGAATCCCAATACCAAGTCACTTGGTTTAAACTTTGGTGCCATTGTTGAAGAAAGCTGTTTGTGAATTATTGAGAAAGATGATTTATAGGAGAAAATTTGTTAGACAAGAATATGAGATACCCTGTTTAAAAATAGGAGCCAAATATATAGGAGAGATAGGCACATATGATTGGTCAAAAATTAGGCAACTATTTTCAAAATATAATGATGAAAATATTGAAAAAAAATAAGTTATCTTGTGCATTAATTAAAAGTTATCTGCTCCCAAAATTACAGCCCCAAAATTCGTCAAAAATAACAACTGGGTAGGTCCCAGTGAGTGTCAACGGTCAAAAATAACCCATCAACGCCCAACGGCTATATTCTTGTCAACGTTTGCCAAATCCATGTCAGTGTCTAAATTGGTCATAACAACGCTTGGAAAAATACTTGTCAGCGTCCAAAAATAAAAGTAATAAAAATGAAAAAGGACCTTAACAAAGTAATTTATCCTAGTGAAGATAACCTATAAATTGATAATTATTATAGGGCGGCAAGCACTGTCCAGTTATGCACACTTGCTTATGCAAGATAGACATAACAGTCCTCTAGTGTCCCTTGCTAACCAAAATTCTTAACAATTAAGTTATCTCATAAAATTCCTTGTAACTCCCAGGTAAAACCCATTATAAATCATTCCCAAGTCTCCCAACAGACCACATCCAATTCTAGGCCAAAAATTCTTGGCAGCATGCATAGTTTATCAACTTTGCATGCTACAGTGTCGATTTAGTAAACTAACTCATACTCACCTGTGGACACAATCTAGAATTGTGATAAGAGTATTATAAGAATACCCAAAAGTCCTAAAGGTTCCTAAAACCTCTGCTTAAACTGTGATACATATGTTGCCCAATAATATGCATGAATATAAAAATTTATGTCAAGATAGGAATAGAAATATTCCAACCATCATCCATAAATGAAAACATGCTCAAATGATTCTCCAAGGATCCATAAGAAACTTTGTATCCAATGGTACAATGCTAACACCACCTGCACACTTAGATCAAAAACCACAAAACTAACATGTTGCTGACAACGTCACGATAACACTTATCAGCGTTAAGATAACCTTTGTCAGCGTTAGACAAATATAGTGGAATATCTAACTTTTTCAACAAGACCAATAACAATGCATTATCTTGTACATACTTTTACAATAAGATCCCAAAACACATATTAAGTGAGATTGATCATTCCAATACTTGTTACCAAGTGTTGAAACCTTCCAGTATCAAAAGGTTTAGTTAATAAATCAGACACATTTTCTTCTGTGTCAACCCTATCTGGTGGTATTAGACCCTTTTCAAAACAATCTCTTATAAAATGATGTCTAATTTCTATGTGTTTTGTTTTAGAATGATGTACATGATTTTTAATAATGCATAAAGTGCTGTTATTGTCAACAAAAATCTTGGTATGCATGAAATTATACCCATAATCCAACAACTGGTTCTAAATCCATAAGACTTGTCCACAACAAGCAGCTGCAGCAACATACTCTGCTTCAGTTGTAGAATTGGCCACCACTATTTGTTTCTTGCATTGCCAAGATATCAACCTACTCCCAAGAAACTGACATCCACCAGTTGTGGATTTTCTATCAAATTTATCACCACCATAGTCACTGTCTGAATATGCAATAAGCTCTAATGGTGAATCTTTTGGATACCATAATCCAAGGTCTGGATAACATCTGAGGTACCTAAAGATTCTCTTGACATCATGAAGGTGACATTCTTTGGGAGTCACTTGATGGCGTGCACATGCACACACAACAAACATAATGTCAGGTCTTGAGGCTGTGAGATACATCAATGAACCAATCATTGATCTATAGTGCCTGACATCCACATCTTTTCCATCTCCAACTTTTCCCCAAAGGTATTCTCTATCCATAGGAGTACTGGCCCTCTTTTCATGTGGAGAAAAGCCAAACTTCTTCAAGATTTCTGCCACATATTTATCCTGAGAGATGAAGATACCATCTTCTTTCTACTGAACTTGTAACCCTAGAAAGAAGTTCATTTCCCTCATTGCACTCATCTTGAATTTGTCTGTCATAAGCTTGGAAAAGTCTTCACTCATCTTTGGATTGTTAGAACCAAAGATGATATCATCAACATAAACCTGAACAAGTAAGACATTCTTACCAGTCTTCTTTGTAAATAAGGTCTGGTCTATGGTGCCCCTTTTGAATCCATTCTCCACCAGATAGGTGGACAATGTGCCATATCATGCTCTTGGGGCTTGATGAAGTCCATACATAGCTTTCTTGACTCTATACACCTTGTCAGGATGCTCTGGATCTTCAAAACTAGGAGGCTGCATGACATACACCTCCTCAACAATTGTGCCATAGAGGAAAGCACTCTTCACATCCATTTGATAGACAATGAAGCCCATGCAGGAAGTATAGGCTAGAAATATCCTTATAGCCTCAATCCTTGCAACTGGTGCAAAGACCTCCTCATAGTCTATCCCTTCCTCTTGTGTATATCCCTGAGCCACTAAACGTGCCTTGTTTCTGACCACAATGCCTCTTTCATCTTTCTTGTTTCTAAGAACCCATCTTGTCCCAATAGGTCTGACATATCTAGGACAATCAACCAGCTCCCAAACATCCTGAATAGCAAATTGGTGAAGCTCATCCTGCATTGCTTCCACCTAACTTGGTTCTTTGAGAGCATCAAAAATCTTCTTGGGTTCCTGTTGTGACAGAAAACAGGCAAACAAACATGCTTGAACAAGAGGGGTATCAACCTTCTTGTGTATATTGGCAATAAATCCTCCAAGACTGTAATGAGATCTTCTAGTCTGAACAGGAGACATGACATCCCCAATAATTTGAGAAGAGGGGTGATTCTTCATAGTAGAAGTGAGAACTCCTCCCTCAAAAAGTCTGTTGTCTTCAATCTCATCATCCAAGTTACCAATATCTTCTTCAGACTCTCTTCCATCAATATCTGTATGAACCTCTTCATTTCTGCTTGAAGGTTCACCTTGTTCAAAATTGGAAGAGAAAATATGCTCAAAAGAGTTGTCAACGCCTGAACCAAGGTTGTCAGCATTTGATCCATCCACGCCTGAAATGATGTTGTCAACGTTTGAGCTATCAACGCCTGAATTTGTCTTGTCAGCGTCAGATTTTCCTTTATCAGCACCTGAAATACCATGCATGTTGTTAACTGGTGATACTTGGGGACCATCATTTTCCTTTCCAGCAGAAGCAGCAGCAAAGGCATCTGTCCATATGGGAACAGTAACATACTCAAGTATGGGAGATGACTTGTCTGCTTGTGATCCAACCTCTTCATTAACCTGTGTACCTGAAACATCAACAACTAGTTCTTCCACAACATTTGAAGTTACCTTCACAATGTCTGGATTAGTAACAAGCATATAATTCAAAGTCCTAGATAGAGGTTCCAAGTCAAACAACCAATTTGGACCACTTTCAGGATCACTAGGTTTACTCTCTATAAACCTAACATGTACTTTTTCAAATATACATTTTTCCTTCTTTAGGTAAACCCTATATCCTTTGCTCTGCATTGAATAACCCATGAAATAGCCTTCATCACCTTTAGCACTAAATTTACCTAAGACATCACTAGTATCTAACACAACTACATGACAACCAAAAGGTTTAAGAAAACCAATATTAGGTTTCCTTCCCCAAAGTAACTCATAAGGTGTTTTGTTATGTATCTTGTTGACCAATGCTCTATTCTGAACATAACAAGTTGTATTCACAGCCTTAGCCCAAAAAGCTATGGGAAAGTGAGCATCAGCCAACATAGTCCTGGCTGCTTCAATTAGGGTTCTATTCTTTCTCTCAACAACCCCATTTTGCTGTGGGGTTCTGGCAATACCAAACTGCCTAGTAATCCCTTTCTTGGCACAAAAATCATCCAACAGTTTATTTCTAAACTCACCACCATTATCACTTCTAAGCATTTTAACTTCATTACCACTTTTCTTTTCTATTTGGTTAATAAAGTTAATTAAAGTATCAATAGTGTCACTTTTCATAGCTAAAAAGAAAGTCCAAGTAAACCTAGAAAAGTCATGTGTGATGACAAAGCAGTATGATTTACCATTCAAACTCTCTATATTAGCTGGACCAAACAGGTCCATATGCAGCAAGTGAAGTGGTTTAGAACTAGAGTGAACTTGTTTAGACTTAAATGAGACCTTGTGCTATTTGCCTTTAAGACATGCAACACAAGAGTGGTCATTGTGGAAAGCCTTTTCAGGCAAACCATCAACCAAGCCAAGTCTCACAAGTCTGTTTATATTTTTAAAGTTAATGTGCCCTAGTCTCCTGTGCCATAGATTACTCTCATAAACTGAAGCTTTAGCATAAAAACATGACATATTATTATTCATCATAATACCATTAAGATTCACATTATAAATGTCCTTATGACTAGGTGTTCTATAGTCAATAAATTTCTCATCTGGTATTTTAAAATCCTTGCTCAACACCAAGCACTCAGTATTAGTGAAAAGAACCTTATTTTTGTTATCACAAACTTGTGATACACTGAAAAGATTATAATCAAGTTCTTTTACCAGAAACACGTTTTCAAAACGCAAGTTTTTGGTGAGAAGAGTTCCTTTTCCTGTGATAGTTCCATATCCGCCTCCAAAGTAAACTTTATCACCATCCTTAATGGGAGTGAAGTTAGTGAGATAATCTTCCTTCCCAGTCATGTGCCTAAAGCATCCACTATCCCAATATCCATAATCATTCACCTATTTTTGAATGCCCTGCACAGAAAGAAAACAAATTAGTTTTCTTTGGGAACCCAAGCCTGAGCAGACTTGGATTCATCTGGTTGTTCAACAAGAACAGACTTAGTTCTCATAACAACCCCTTGTTCATCCCTTTTTGGATGAAACACCCAGTTAACCCCAATTAGTTTTGTGATGACCTTTGAAATATAATTAAATCTGTTGCAGGTCATAGAAATCCCATTAGAATTAGGGTTTTGATCTTACTTAGGTCTCCATGTCAAGCTAGAAGAAGCTCTAGACCCCTTTCCCTATGGTTGCAAATATTTACCATTATTTGGTCTGGCAACGTTTCTGTCAGCGTTTGATTTGGTCTTGTCAATGCTGAAATTACCCTTATCAGCGTTGAACCTAGGGTTTGCTACAAGAACCCATTGCCTATTAGACCATGTATTGGTCTTCTGAAAAGGTCTTTGTCCATGAGTGTTAGGCCATTTAGTGAAGAATGGGGCTGGTCTAACAACTTGTGGACTTTGCTCCACAAAAGTTTTGGGTCTAGGTCTAGAAGAAAAGAAACCTGTTCCATTATCAAGGTTTCCACAATTGGTATCACTTACTTGGCTTTTTGATGACCTAGTATTTCTATACATTTCTGCATATTTAATGCTAGGTTTTCTAACATTGTTTGAGCCAAGGTCAACAGTCTTGCTAGTGATTGGGTTTGTGACTTTGATAGGGGTCGACTCATTTGGACTATCACAAAGCATGCCACCCTTGACAAACAAGGTAGGGTTGGCTTTCTTCCATTCATTCAAATCAGTCAACTTTTGCCTATATTCCTCTACTGGGGTAAGGACTCTTGGTGGAGGAATAAATTCCTCTTCTTGGAGTTCTGGTAAACCAGTCCAAGATAAGTCCTTTCTTTGGACACCATAGAAGTCCCCAGCTGGTGGTGGAACACCAGAATACTCTTTCATCCCAATCCCAGTCATGTCCCTAGAATCCCTCTGTTTACTAACACATTCTCCTAGGGTTTGTGAGGCCTTATCAAATCTCTGAATTTTAAGGCCTACATTATCCTTATTCTTAATAGCCTCATCTAACTTAGCCTGTAATTCAGCATTGACCCTTTCCATGATGTTTCTAATATCATTACTAGCATTTAAATCATGTTTTAAGATATTTATTTTATCTTTTAGGTCAAGCTCCATTTTCTTATACTCAGCTACAGTTTTTTCAGTTTGAGTAAGAGCAAGTTGATAGTTAGACAACTTGCATCTCTCAGTACTCACATCTCCTAACAATCTTAAAACCTCTTTGTTAAGTCTTTCAGTATTTAAACGACAACCCTTACTATAAAAAGCATCATCATATACCTCATTGTCTGATGAAGATGAGGAGTGTGCTATGAGAGCATATTGAACATGCTCTTCTTCTTCTATCTCAGCAACCAAAGCTTTATCCTCTTCCTCATCCTTAGCCAAATAGCTCCAGTCCCATCCAATACCATCAATTTCTTGCACTGCCACCATGGCCTTAGGATCCTGAGCCTTAACAATTTGGCTTGTGGGTTTTCCAGCATCAGATCTTCTTGGAGATCTGCATTCTCTCATAAAGTGCCTCATACGATGACAATTGTAACACTCAACCTTGGATTTATCAAATCCAACAGTGCCCTTAGCATTAAAAGTCATCTTTTTCTTGAATCTTCTATTCCATCTGTTGGCTCTTATACTTGCAAGAGCCATGTTCCACTTTATATCCATCTCCTCCAAATGCTCATCACTTATTTGCTCAAGGTCCTCATATGTAATCACTAAACCATTGGGCAATGAAGCAATGTATGCACACACAGTATCCAGATCCAAACCAGCAGGCTTAACTCTTGGTGAGTAAATTTTGTACGTGTCAGCGTCTGAATGTGAGGCGTTGACAGGATATGATCCAGCGTTGACACATGTTGATCAAGTAACTGGGTGCATGTATGAATCCTTCTGATCAAATTGGCCTTCACTATGTGAGAAGAAGGCCATGTTACTATTGGTAGACTTGCTTCCATGATCCAAAAGAGTTTCATTCTCCAACAGCCTCAGTTTGTTGTAAACATCATAAAAAGTAGAACTTTTGTGAGTGTTGTTGGCAATTATAGATCTTGCCTCAATCTTCCATGCATCACCAAGGCTTTTAAGAAAAGTGGCAATAATGTCAACATCACCAATTATTGTCCCCATGAAGGACAGCTTGCTTGTAATGTCAAGAAGTCTGCTTCTCACACTACTTAGCTTCTCATTAGTTTGAGCCTTAAAAACAGCATACTCATGTAAGAGTTGCTTCCTTTTCTCTTCCACAGTATCAGCATTACCACCATATGCAACTTCAAGGGCTGCCCAAAGGTCTTTTGCAGACTCATAACCTCTGTATTTGTGCTGATTTTCTTGTCCCAAAGAAAGTTTCAGAATGCTTAGGGTTTTCATATCAACCCTTTTCTTTGCTATGTCATCAGCATACACAGCTCTACCATCTTCAGGTTTTTCTTTCTTATCTGCTTTAGAGCATCCTTGAACAGCTGATCTTGTAGCAATGGCATCTGCAATCTTTTGAGCTTTATTGAATGTGTTTCCATATTCAATAATCTCCTAGAGAGTGTAGTCATGGATTTGCAGATATTGCTCAAAGTTGAACTTCCATAGCTCAAAATTGTCTGCATCTAGCATGGGAATCTTGATGTTGTGGTTTGAGGAGGAGGAGGTTACTTCTGGAGTGGACATGATGTTTTTAGGGTTTTATGAAAATTAGGGTTTTGGTGATTTAGGGTTCTTGTGTTCTTTTAGATCAAAGTTTCTCAACAAGCTCTGATACCACGTGTTGATCCCAAACTTAGATCGATTTAGCTTGTGTAAACGAGATTAGATCAAGTTATACACGTAGAGAAACTTTGTTTATGTATGAAACAATTTTAGTGTTATGCGGAATTAACACTTAAACAAGAACACACAAACAGTTGTAAACAAACTTTCACTTGATTGATAATAACGAACTTGCTTACAATGAAAGTGTTTAACGTATGAAAAACTTATATGAAACATAACCTAAAGGTCTTCTTTTATAGACACAAGAAGCCTTGTACAAGAGTCTACGTATCAACTATTCTAGGTAAAGATAATTATAAAAAATACAATGTTGATCCTATATTTACTAGAAACAAACTAGAAACAAAATACGCGTAGACCATATCTTTCTATCAGTGCTTGTCTTCAACCTATCAACGTTTGACTTCTTCCGGTCAACGCTTGATCTGTCAGTGCTTGTTCTCTTCTTATCAACGCTTGTTTTCTTCTTGTCAGCGTTCAAGTGGACTGGCTACATTTTATTCCCAACAGAACGAACTTGAGATTACGAGATTGCACACAATACATAAATAGTTAATTTAATTAATAAATATATTTATTGTATTTATTAATTTATTTAATAAATATATATTTATGTATTTATTAAATTAAACCGAGACATAACTTTAACGATCGTTAAATAATTAAGAGTTAAGTATTAATGAGTGTTAAATAAATATATATAGTAAGTAAGTAAAATAGAAAGAAGGTTGGAAGATTCTGGAACACCCCATGAGGGGGTGTTTAGCCGTCGGTTATGGAGGAGAAAAAGGAAGGGGAAAAACTTTCCTTTTATTTGTGTTTGGTTACAAGTTTAGGCTTATATAAACAAACCCTCTCCTCATAATTCAAGACATACAAATCTCTCCTTCCCTCTCTCTTGTTGCGATCGTAAGGCATAACCCACAAAACGATTTTGGTTGGTTTTCTTGTTTGATCTATTTTACTTATTATCTAGTCCTAACCCCTCTCTAGGGTTGTTGGGTAGATTTATTACAAGCGTTGTAGCTCAGTTTACACGTGCTAGAATCACGTTTAGCTCGTTGTATTACGTGTGTACAAGATCGTAATATAGTCTTACTTTAGACTATATCTTGGTGATATACGCTATTAACCCGAATTGGCGATTCGTTCTTCGTCTTGTGGATTTGCTTTAGCGTAAAGGTATGTAACCCTAATTCGATTAATTATAATTGTGTTATTATTATGATCTTGTTAAATCGCTTCCGCTATGTGTGCTTTGATCTCGTTTAGGGTTTTATATAATTGTTATGATGTTTAAAAACCTTCAGTGATATCAGAGACAGGTTTTAACATGTTATAATTATCTAAAATCTGAAGTTTTTTACCTAATAATTGTTTTGAGTTAAAACTACATGTTTTTTAGGTTTTCTTAAAATTAGGGTTTTGTTTTAAAAAAATAGAGTTTTGGCTGAATTTTTAATTAAAAAAAGAATTGCTTTGAAACCCTAAATTACATGTGGGATAATTTTAGATTAAATTGCATGATTAATTGTTATGTCATGTATGGTTACGATCCATAGAGATTTAATTGTTAAGATTTGGTGGGGAATCCATGATAACGTGCATGTTTTCCGGGATCGTAAAATTATATGTTTGTATGGTTTTATGTGCTACGTGATTATTTGATTCAATAAATCTAGAATTTGGGAAGACTTTTATATGAATATAAAGACCTAGATTTGATGATTATTGAATAAGTTGTATGCATATGGCTATTTGATTTATTTATTGCACATATAAATTGTTATTATGTGTTTATGATTTAGGTTTTTTTACTTGTTTATATTTAAAATTGTTGAATTGTTGTAAACAAAGGTTTTTTTTGAAAATAAATAATATGGACTAAATCATATTAAAAATAATGATTTATTAGAGATTTAAATTACATAAGATTACGTTGATTGGTGAATTGTAATAATAATCTAACAGCCTACTCCTTTTGATAAACTATAAAGTGGGTTTAACGGACCGTTGGTCATGTACCCGGTTATGGAAGGAGGTGTTATGCCATTAGTCGCTGACCAAATTCCCGGCTCGCCTGTGCGTCAAATTGAAATTACCTACAACTATTAATTGAATTATACCTTAAGGGTGATTTACCACAAATTCACATCCGAAACACAATGAATAAGGGTATTGCTTTGTGCGTAGCCGAATTCTAGCAAAAGTACGTTGTGAATAGTTGTGGGTAAATTCTTTAATTGGTTTAAACAATACCTCAACATAATTTATGTAGAAATTTAGTCTCGTGAAAAAGTTTACTAAATGTTTTATTAAACCTATGCTATGGAGTTGTATGCATACTTCTCCATACATTGATTTTGTCATCAAAATTTATATAAAATTTAAGCCGAATGCTCCTAATTGACGAACATTTGAAATTACTACGTCATCAAATGAGATTTTTGGGTGATGTTGTGATGGAGAGAAAACTTTCATTGAATGAGAATTCGTATGATGGTTTTACGTTACTCATATTAGACGACTTAATTAAGTTACTTAGTGAGATATGGAAACTTAAGGCATTCAAAAGGGATGAAACATGTTTACAATGCAAAACGTTCTTTTGGCAATGTAAATCCCTTAAATATCTAGAAATTGAAAATTGTTTGTCAATTGAATTGTTCGACAAGTCGCTACATTGAGTACATTCATTACTAGCAGATCAACCGATGTAATGGATCTATGTCAATATAGTTCTAGGATTCAAGGAAAATAATATGGTTATTATACCAGGGTAATTTTATTTTCTTGAAAGTATTTTGTTATTGAAAATACTAATATTTAAACTTATTTCTATATAAATGGCTCAACCTACCAATAACACAATAAGTTATTTGTTCAAATCTTTCTTTGAACGTCCTGAACTTACTGGCCCAAACTTGAATGATTGGTACCGCTCACTAAGAATTGTCTTGAGAGCAGCGAGTACTATTGATATCTTGACTACTCCCTATCCGGAGGATCTTGCTGAAGGAGCATCTGATGCGCAAAGGCTTGAACACGCTGCTAATGTTAAGAAGCACTCTGAGGTGGCTTGCTTAATGCTAGGTAAAATGGCTCCTCCACTTCAATAGAAGTATGAGCTATTTTCACCAAAGCGAATGCTTGATGAGCTCAAGGCTATGTTCGAGAAGCCGCAAGGTGTGGAGATCTACGACTTAGTAGATGCTTTGTATAGCTGCAAGCAAGCTCTAGGAAAGTCTGTAAGTGCCCATTACTTGGAGATGAAGGGTTATATGGAACAGCTCATTGTAGTAGAACAACCCTATGATCATAATATGGCTACCAACTTGATCAATAGGTCCTTTAACAAGGACTTCAATAATTTTGTTCGATACTATAATATGCATTGCATGGGGAAGACAGTTAATGATTTGCATGCAATGCTCATTGACTATGAAAGGGGGTTGAAAGACAAGGCATCTATTTCTACGCCTCTTGTACTAACCATACAAAAGGGTAGAGTGAGTAAGCCAAAACCGCAAGCGAACAAGAAGAAAGGCAAAGGTAAGGGTGATAAGGGCAAACAAGTTACGACTTATTCGAAACCTAAGTAGAACTTTTTCAAGAAGAATAGATCTCAGAAGGATGAGACTTGTCACCATTGCAAGGCAAGTGGTCACTAGAAGAGGAATTGCCCTCTTTACCTCGAATAGTTGCGAGAAATAAAGAAGAAGTCTGAGCAGAGCGCTGCAGCTTCATGTACTTTATTAATGATTGAATTGTTCAATATAACATACAAATTAAATTCCTGGGTATATGATACGGGAGGTGGTATTAACATTTGTAATACGCTGTAGGGATTTAATTTGGAAAGGAAGCTTTCTTATGGGGAACAATTTCTGCAAGTGGCAATGGTGCACAAGCAGCAGTTGAAGCTATAGGAATATTTAATTTAGTTTTACCTTCGGGTTTAGTACTTATTTTAAATGATTGTCATTATGCACCTACAATTGTTAGGGGTGTTATTTCCTTTTCTTGTTTGTTGAATAATGGATTCGTTCACACGATTGATAATAATGGAATTTCTGTTTGGAAAGATGGTGTTTTTCTATTTTAATGCAATTTATGTGAATGGTGTGTTTGAAATAGACATGCATGATAATGAATCCAAGAATAATAATAATTCTGTCTTTAGCATGAATAAGAAGAGAAAGTTTGACAAGAACTCTTCTTATCTTTAACATTGTAAACTTGTCAATATTGGGAAGACTCGTATACAAAAGCTTCAACGTGAAGGTCTTTTGGAAAATATCAATGATGAATCATTTGATAAATGTGAGTCTTGTATCTCTGGAAAGATGACCAAGAAAACTTTTAATAATAATATTGAAAGAGCTACTGATCTACTTGGATTAATACATACTGATGTGTGTGGACCACTTAGACATGTGTCAAGGAAAGGTACTAGCTACTTCTTAACATTTACGGATGATTATAGCCGTTATGGTTATGTTTATTTACTTAAGCATAAACATGAGGTATTTGAAACATCAAAGTGTTTAAAGCAGAAGTAGAACTGCAACTAGGAAAGAAGATTAAAGCTCTTCGTTCTGATAGAGGTGGTGAATATTTAAGTCAAGAGTTTATAGATTATCTAAGTAAGAATGGAATTGTTCAACATCTTACTTCTCCCTATGCTCCATAACCAAATGGTGTATCCGAAAGGAGAAATCGTACATTATTAGATATGGTGCGATCTATGTTTAATCTTACAACTTTACCTTTATCCTTTTGGGATTATGCTTTAGAGTCTGCTGTTCGCATTTTAAATATGGTTCCCAAAAAGAAGGTCGATAAGACGCCATATGAACTATGGCATGTCAAGAAGCCATATTTGTCTTATTTAAAGGTATGGGGTTGTGAGGCATATGTGAAACGTGACTTGGGTAACAAACTCCAACAATGATCTGTGAAATGTATCTTTGTAGGATACCCTAAGGAAACTATGGGTTACTACTTTTATTATCCACCTGTGAACAAAGTGATTGTTGCTAGGTATGGTGACTTCCTTGAAAGTGATCTTGTAAATCAAGAATTCAGTGGGAGAAACTATGATCTTAAAGAGAGTCATATAGATACATTACCTTCTGAAAACACTAGCGATGTAATTCTTGTAGAACTAGAGAGTCTGGCGGTTCCACCGGAATTAGTTCCTCTGCGTATATCCGCAAGGATTAAAAACACAAATAGCAATATATGTCTTAGCATATATGAAGATGATGAAGTAGGGGATCTTGGTGAACCTGCTAATTATAAATCCGCCATACTTGATCCTGAAAAGGATAAGTGGATGGTTGTTATGGATGAGGAAATGAAATCCATGAAAGTAAATGATGTTTGGATTCTTGTAGATCCACCACCAAATGATAAAGTAGTGAGAAATAAGTGGATATACAAGAAGAAAACCGACATGGACGGAAAAGTACAATCCTATAAAGCTCGTTTAGTAGCTAAAGGTTTTACTCAAACTTTTGATGTAGACTATGAGGAGACATTTTCTCCTGTAGCAGAATTAAGAGCTATTAGGATTCTCATAGCTATAGCAGCATACTATGACTATGAGATATGGCAAATGGATGTTTTTACTGCCTTCTTGAACAGCCGCTTAGATGAAGACATCTATATGCAGCAACCAGAAGGGTATGTTGATCCTGAGTATCCAGGACACGTGTGCAAACTTCAAAGATCCATTTATGGTTTGAAGCAAGCATCACGTCAATCCAATAAATGATTTGATGAATAAATCAAACAGTTTAGATTTATTCAAAATCGTGATGAGCCATGTGTATATCACAAAGCTAGTGGGAGTGATGTAGTATTCCTAGTCCTATATGTTGATGACATATTAATCATGGGAAGTAACATTCCAAGACTTAAAGTTGTTAAGGATTATCTTGGTAAATATTTTTCTATGAAGGATTTAGGAGAAGTTGCATACATTTTGGGAATTAAGATCTATCAGGATAGGAAAATACGGTTAACTGGTCTAAGTCAAGATGCTTATATAGATAAGATATTGAAGAACTATAACATGCATAATTCCAAGAAAGGTTTTCAACCTATAGAAGTTAAGCAAAATCTGAGTCATGAGATGGATGCATCAACTCCTAAAGAGGAGGTATACATGCAGAAGGTGCCTCACGCTTCAACTGTAGGATCTATTATGTATGGTGTAAGATGCACAAGGCCTGATGTGGCGTTTGCTCAGAACTTGGTCAGTCGATACCAACAGAATCCAGGGAAGCTCCACTAGATTGTCGTTAAACATTTTCTACAGTATTTGAGGAATACGAAAAGAAATGTTTTGGTATTCGGAGGGTATCCATATACATTACTAAATGTGGTTTGGATTAGGAATTTTATTGGAGATCTTGGGATGATGCTTGCAATAAAAGAACCTAATAAATATGCATTAGGACAATTCTGCTACAATCATATTCGCCAATGATGCTGGAATCATGAAGGGCACCAAACACTTTAAACGTAGACATCACTACGTCCGAGAACAAGTTGAAGCTCGTGAAATCAAATTAATAAAAGTTCACACAGATGATAACGTAGCTGATCCTTTAACTAAGGCATTGCCTAGACTAAAGGTAGTTAAGCATGCCAAGGCGATTGGGCTGCAACTAGCTAGCGAACTCATGTAATAAATATGTGATTAGTATTTGGATAAAGGATTATTATGACATTATTATTTAATAAAATAAAGATTGAGTTTCGTATATTCTTATTATTTAATTTTGTATCCTATTTTACATATTTTAATCCATGAATAAATTAGTATGCTAAATGTCCGTTGTCGGTTAATAATATGGGAATATTATTAAATTAAGACAAATCAAAATTGCGATAGAGTATACTTGAAAGTATATTGATTGATTTTGGATGATATTCGATGAATCGAATATTGGACTTATCCCAACTATATGATTTTACTTTATGGAACTTTGTCATCAAGTAAATCATAAATAGTTATCCTTAGACTTGAGATACCAGGAAACTGTTATGAATCTAGTGCATCTCTGTGGAATAATCTAACGCTAAACGTAACTGGTAGCTATAAGGATTATTTTCGGAAATGTTGCAAAATTCATAAGTTTTGCTCGTAGTCAATAGGGAATTTATTTCCTCCAATTTTGTTTTGGAGTTTAATACAGTTGGGCCCCTCGTGGGATTAGTAAGATGTTTGTGTGGCCACACCTAAAATTGTTTTGGTAATCTTGATGAATCTGTGAACGAGAAACAGAATGGTTAATAAAAGGAATGACTGAGATCTATATCCTTATTAACGCAGTATTAGAGATAAAAAGATAATAATAATGATGAATCATTAAAAAGTTTTATCCATGAGACCTTACTCAAGTTGTACTAGTGACATTGCTAGTGTAACTAGACACTAGTCAATGTAATCACGATATTCGAAATATGTCCAAGTGGGAGCTGAAAGTTTATGGACTTATATTTAATAGTCGTGTGATATGAACGAACTTGAGATTACGGGAGCACACAATACATAAAGAGTTAATTTAATTAATAAATATATTTATTGTATTTATTAATTTATTTAATAAATATATATTTATGATTTTATTAAATTAAACCGAGACATAACTTTAATGATCGTAAAATTATTAAGAGTTAAGTATTAACGAGTGTTAAATAAATATATAGTAAGTAAGTAAAATAGAAAGAAGGTTGGAAGATTCCGGAACACCTCATGAGGGGGTGTTTAGCCATCGGTTATGGAGGAGAAAAAGGAAGGGGAATAACTTTCCTTTTATTTGTTTTTGGTTACAAGTTTAGGCCTATATAAACAAACCCTCTCCTCATAATTCAAGACACACTAATCTCTCCCTCCCATCTCTCTTGTTGCGATCGCCAGGCATAACCCACAAAAGGGTTTTGGTTGGTTTTCTTGTTTGATCTATTTTACTTATTATCTAGTCCTAGCCCCTCTATAGGGTTGTTGGGTAGATTTATTACAAGCGTTGTAGCCCGGTTTACATGTGCTAGAATCACGGTTAGCTCGTCGTATTACGTGTGTACAAGATCGTAATATAGTCTTACTTTAGACTATATCTTGGTGATATACGGTATTAACTCGAATTGGTGATTCGTTCTTCGTCTTGTGGATTTGCTTTAGCGTAAAGGTATGTAACCCTAATTCGATTAATTATAAATGTGTTATTATTATGATCTTGTTAAATCGCTTCCGCTATGTGTGCTTTGATCTCGTTTAGGGTTTTATATAATTGTTATGATGTTTAAAAACCTTCACTTACGTCAGTTACTTACATTGGTGAATGTATAACAACGTAGCCCATTAAAATATTATCTTTACCACGATGGTGTAACACACTAGAGACTTTATACTTGTATTCAAATTGTTATTTAAAACCTATAAATATCACTCAACCGTTGTGTTGATCTGTAAGCATATATCTCAGGTAATTATGCAACGAAGGCACGGAGTGACATTGGACTTGAGGTCCTCCAACTTGTTATCATTCAAGCTTTTGATCTACCATAGATCTTTGGAACCTATTTTGTAAAAACTCTGGTTATTAAATGATAACTTATATTTTGTAAAAGTCTCTTTTAAGTTGCTTTTATGATTATGAGTATGTTAACTATGAAGTAATACCCCGAAGTAAGCTTTCGCCGAGGTATCCAAAAACGGGGGTGTTACAGGCACCAACGCCGGTCGAGCGTTACCATACCCATCCCTCTTATCATAATACCAAATAAAACCACTCACCTATTTGTTTTCATAAAACTCCCATACAATCATTTGATTCATTAAACAAACTATTCATTCCGTTCATAATTAAAAATACGAATTACAATAAAAATAAAAACACATTATCACATTAAAAAAGTTACGAAATAAAAAAAAACATTACGAAATAAAATATTTTGGAATAAAAAAGCATTGTGAAAACTAAATTAAAAATATTTGAACTTATATATGAGCTTTATATTTGTAAGTTTTTTAGCTTAATAAAAATACTACTATACAAACACATAAGGATTTTTTATCGCCTCCACCACTTGTCTTTTTCTCCTGACAACTTATAAAAACACAGCAACAAAAAAGTTATATGTCATCAACCAAAACAGCCTCAAAAGGAATAAGTTCTTTATTTTTATCCTTTTCAATCTTGAGGGGGTGTTTTGAAAGTTTTTCTTTTTACATAAACAACTTAACACGCCGTTGCTCAGGCAACGACGAAACCAATGCAAAAGTTCAACGTCAAAGGACGGTGAATTAACGCGTACCAACGTTAAAACCGCGTAAGCACCAACATCGGATAACGCTACCATACCCATCGCTCTTAGACTGGGGGAATGATGTAAAACCCACTCGTCTCCACGTCAACGCCATATCAGCTTTTTAACAACTCACTCACATTCACTTTTGAAGGGTAATGACACTCACTCAAACTCACCCACACTGACCTTTCATACATATTTTTTATTATTTAAACACACCCACTCACAAAAAACACCAAAAAATAAATCTAACCCAATAAATAAAACCAACCAAGCCCATATATATGGAACTCACGCTAGTGAGTTTAGGGTAGAATTTTGGCTGAAGTGAGTAAGTCGCGCGTGAGTAGATACATGGAGGATGAAAGTCGCGCGTAAGTTTACACAAACAGAGTGTAAATTTTTACCCACTCCTATCAACCATAGTGGTTTACCTTTACAAGTGTCATACTTTATTTTAAATTTGTTAAAACCCACCACTTCTTGTACATTTTTATACCCCACCAATCACTTCCAATATTTTTCACTTTGACATCTTTAACCACAAAAGTCATTAACTCATTAAAACCAAACCCAATCTAGTCATCTGAAAACAAGTACAAGAAGCATTAACACTTGTACTCTTTGCTGGCACCAATCACTTTAATATTCCCTTAACCCAACAACAACAACATAAGCATGAGCTGCAATCTTTATGTAAGCATGAGCTGCAATCTTTATGTTTTCCAACGGGTATAAAGCAAATTATATACATATATAAAAAAAAAGGAAAACTTTTTCTTTTACCAAAAAATTTAATAAAGATTGGATTTTTATTGAGATTCATTTGATTTTGTCTTGTTGGTATTGTTCATTTGTACCATTAGATTAGTGGGTTAGTTTCTTTTTTTGAAATTTTGTATCTTTTTAGTGGATCTTGGTTTATTAATTATTATATATATACAAGGTTAATGTTTTTATTAAATTTAAAGATTTGGCGAGTTTAATTTTTTTATTCGGTGGAATCATTTTAAGGTGATTTGTTGTTCAAAAAGTTGAGATCTTTATTAAGTTGAAAAATGGGATTTTAAAAGGGAACCCATTTGGGAATTGGAGTAAATTTGAAGGATTTTTCCTGTTTTGACCCATTTGGAGATTGGGGATTTTTTTTAGGGTTTGGATGTTGTGAAGTTGTTAAAGTTGAGGTATTGTGGAGATCTGGGATATATTTAATGTGTTATGCAACATGAGGACATTCTTTCCGAGCGAATCGTGTAAAGAAACACATTTGAATGCGTTGAACCCGCAATCATGGCTGCAAGTGGAAAGAGGAAAACTTTCCAAAGTGTCGCCACATTCTCCTTCCTCATTGTAAGATTTTTGTTTTGGTATCTTTTCTTCTATGCGTTATTTGATGTGTGATTCGAAAATGATTATGTATATATTCGGTTTTCTAATGTTGAGATAGAGTACGGGTGATTGTTTAGGGGTCGTATACTCAGTTTGGAAGTAGTTGCAAAAGCGAGTAAAGCTTTCTAGTATACCCTTATGTTGCCCTTGTTTTCTATATTACTTTGTTAAAACATAAAATTTTGAAAACATTCAATTCTATCGAAATTCAAAAGTGATAATTAGGTGGTGTTGCTGGTTTTGAATGCCATTGTAATCTATTTTAGCTTACGATGTGGGTGAAATAATGAGTTTTATACCATCTCCTACTTATTTATTTCAACTGACTACACTTAGTTTGGATTACATTACCCCTTTGGTTATAGATAAAAACATAAATTCAGTCTTCTGAAAGTGTATACTTTTTATGTGGTTGCAGAGAATCTTTAATCAAAGTGCCCGATCCACCTATTCTTCCATATTTTAAACCTGTCGATTATGTAGAAGTATTAGCACAGATTCATAAAGAACTCGAGTCATGCCCGCCACACGAACGCCCCAACCTCTATTTGTTGCAGTTTCAAGTATTTAAAGGCCTCGGTGACACCAAACTCATGAGAAGAAGCCTTAGGTTAGCTTGGCTCAAAGCAAGTACAGTTCATGAACGTCTTGTTTTTGGGGCGTGGTTAAAGTATGAAAAACGAGGGGAAGAGCTTATATCCGATTTGCTCTCTTCGTGTGGTAAATGTTCAAAAGAGTTTGGTTTAATAGACATCGATTCTGAGCTCCCATCTTTAGTAACATCTAGTTTATCGGATGATGCGATGATGAATCAAAAGAATTGTTTATCAGGAACGGTTTCTTTTCGAATCGGAGACGAGAAAATAACGTGTAACAGGCAAAAAATGGCGGCACTTTCACCTCCATTTCATTCTATGCTTAACGGGTGTTTTCGTGAATCATTTTCTGAAGACATAGATTTATCAAGAAATGATCTTTCACCAAAGGGTATGAAAATAATCAGCGAGTTTAGCTCAACGGGTGTTTTACCCAATATCCCAACGGATCTTTTACTAGAAATCATGGTTTTTTCAAGTAAATTTTGCTGTGAGAAGCTTAGAGATTCTTGTGATAGGAAACTCGCGAAACTCGTTTCATCAAGAAATGACGCGGTTGAACTTATGGAATATGCTTTAGAAGAAGATTGCCCGGTTCTTGCTGGTTCGTGTTTACAAGTATTTCTGCAAGAACTTCCTGATTCGCTTAATGATGAACGGGTTGTTGAGCTTTTAACAAGCGTTGGTAGTTTACATAGAAAGATTATGGTGGGGACTGCTTCATTTGCGCTCTACTGTTTATTAAGTCAAGTTGCTATGGATCTTGATCCATTTTCTGAAACAACCGATCTTCTTTTGGAACAATTGGTGGATTCAACGGAAGATAGCCGGCAAAAAATGGTGGCTTATCATATGTTAGGATGTGTGAAATTATTCAAGAAAGAATATAATGAAGCCGAAAGATTCTTTGAGGCTGCATTAACCGAAGGACACGTTTATTCCATTGTGGGCTTGAGTAGAATTGGTCAAATTAAGGGCAAAAAGGCTGAATCTTTAAACAAACTTAATTCGGTGATTTCCACTTATATCCCTCTTGGATGGATGCATCAGGAACGATCTTTATATTGTGAAGATGATGAAAAAAGATGGGAAGATCTTGAAAAAGCAACTGAACTGGACCCCACTCTAACGTACCCTTATATGTATCGTGCAGCTTATTTAATGAAGAAACAAAATGTTCAAGATTCAATGGCGGAGATTAATAAGATTATTGGTTTTAAGCTAGCGGTTGAATGTTTGGAACTAAGATTTTGTTTTTATTTAGTTCTTGAAGACTATCAATCGGCTATTTGTGATGTCCAAGCAATTCTTACTATTTGTCCTGATTATCGGATGTTTGAAGGGCGGGTCCCCGCCACACAATTTCAAACACTTGTTCGTGAGCATGTACCGAGTTGGACAACTGCAGATTGTTGGTTACAACTGTATGATCGGTGGTCTGCTGTAGATGATATTGGTTCACTTTCTGTAATTTATCAGATGCTCGAGTCAGAAACTGCTAAAGGTGTTTTATACTTTAGACAGTCGTTGCTTCTCCTCAGGTATATGTTAATTATCCTTTGTGTTTTTTCATGCGATTATAATGGTGAAACCACTATTTTTTGACCATCTTGACGGTTTAACCTTAACATTAAAATAGCGATCTTGATGCAAAAAAAGATTCGGGATTAAACATGCAGAAAAAGTTTAAGGATTAAACAGTCAAAAAGCTGAAAGTTTTGTGGTTTTCCATAGTGACCTATAAAAAGTTAAGGTGACAAACTAGTTGTAATTTAGATCTCATGCAAGTTTTGAAGTTGAAATCAGGCCCTTTAGTAAACATTTATGCTAAAGTCATTACTGATCAAATGTTTTTTTTTTTCAGGTTAAATTGTCCTGAAGCAGCAATGCGAAGTTTACAACTGGCTCGCCAACATGCATCAAGTGACCATGAACGCTTAGTTTACGAGGGTTGGATATTATATGATACTGGCCATTGTGATGAAGGGTTAACAAAAGCCGAAGAGTCTATTACATTGAATAGATCTTTTGAGGCCTTCTTTTTGAAAGCATATGCTTTGGCTGATTCAAGTCAGGATCCTGCTTGTTCCTCTACGGTTGTATCACTTCTTCAAGATGCCCTTAAATGCCCTTCCGATAGGCTTCGCAAAGGACAGGTTTGAACAATCTTTATCCATGTATTCCTTATTTTAACAAATTTTCAACGCCTCTCCGAAATGATCACAAGTCGAGAGGTGGCAAAGTGGGCTGGTTGAGTGTGCCACACATGCCTTGATTGAATTATTGTGTTTTGAAGTGTAAAAAGTTTGTTTTTTTTCAATAATTAGTCTTTTACGCTAAAAAATATACATTATCTTTAATTTTGAGGACGAAAATCAATATCCTCTTATTTCATAATTGAAGTGTATATTGGACATTTGATATAATGGTCAGGGCGGGTTGGTTGCATAACATGAGAGAATTGATAGTATTTTGTTGTTTAAATTTTGTTAACACTACAAAACAAAATATCTTTAATCTTGAGGACCCATATAAATTTCCTCAAAGATTTTCTTGTTTTTCATAGTTGAAGATTATATTAGACATTTGATAAATTGGGTAGGTCAGGTGGGTTGCATACCTTAAGAAAAATATTCAATAGCGTAAAAATCCTTTTTTTAACATTAGAAAACTTAATATCCTCTTTTTCTATGTTTTTCATAGTTAAAGGGTGTCTTGGACTTGACCGTTTTGTCAAACACTTTACTAAACCAAGTCAAACACTATTGTTGTTCTCTAATACATAAAAAATGCAACAGGCATTGAACAATCTTGGAAGCGTGTATGTAGACTCCGGGAAACTAGACCTTGCAGCCGATTGTTACATTAATGCACTCAAAATCCGACACACGCGGGCCCATCAGGGGCTTGCTCGTGTCCATTTTTTGAAAAACGACAAGGCTGCTGCATATGAGGAAATGACGAAATTGATTGAGAAGGCACGGAACAATGCATCTGCCTATGAGAAGAGATCAGAGTACTGTGAACGTGAACAAACAAAGATAGATCTTGAGATGGTCACTCGTTTAGATCCTCTTCGTGTATATCCTTACAGATACCGTGCAGCAGGTAGTAGCTTCACATAATTTATTTTCTTTCAATATATTTATAGAATTATAACACCACACACAATAATAGTTGTAGCGGTTGTAGGTAAGGTGTCAAATTCGGCGGGTCAGCTGTTGACCCAAAACCAAAGTGTTCCCAATTTTTTAAAGTAATACGGAGTAGTTGGTGTGTCAAATCTGATTACGAAACTTATGTCATTTAAAGATAATTTTAATGAATTGATTTAAGAAGTTTTATGCATAAAAATATAAGGTTTATTTTTCTTGACCTATCTTTTAATGTCGGAGATTTACAAGTAAAATGAGTAATACAGCTTCGGGACAAAGGAACAACAAAGTTTGGTACTTTTGTACAAAGAAAAGCTCTTAAAAGACACTTGGGCGTTATCCATTTGACTATAGCGACTCATAAGTAAATGGGTCGAATTGCTTATAACTGCTATAGATATACTTTATATTCTCGTGGGATTTGTATCTTATTCGTGTTTTTGTCATAATCAAGTCTTGATGGACAATCACAAGGAAAAAGAAGCCATTGCCGAGCTATCAAGGGCGATTGCATTCAAAGCAGATCTACACCTACTGCATTTACGTGCAGCGTTCCATGAACATATCGGGGATGTCTCAGGTGCCATGCGGGACTGTCGAGCTGCCCTCTCCTTTGACCCGAACCATCAAGAAATGCTTGAACTTCGGAGCCGTGTAAACAGCCAAGAACCTTAATTATTCAAGAACTTAGAAAAATTAGATGCAATGTTACACATATGGTGAAGAACAAGGTAGATTTTTTTGGCGTGTATCTTGCAAATGTAACATTTTCAATGAATATTGTAAAAACATTTGAGTTTGTGCATTAACATGTGTTTGTCTTGTATCCCTTTGAATTGTTCCCATCTTTAATTATGGAGATATAATTTACAGGATGTGAATGTAGAGAAATAGTTGAATAGTACAACTTATGTATCGAGTCATTTCATATAGGCAGTATGCAGATTACAAGGGACTGAGTACTCTACAGATTTTGATTACGTGATGGAGAAGTGTAGAACACAGTGTTTGATGTGTTTCTGTAGTCTGAAATTGTGATAACTGAGAAGCTCGGTTTGTCACATGGCTTTATGCTCTTTTCATACATTCGATTGGCGCCAAATCGTTGCCTCTTTACTCTTATATTTCTTTTTTCCGATTGAGTTGGCCATCTCTAATTCTCTATGGCATCTGTATAAATCGCAAAAAGGGCTGCAGGCCTGCAGAAGCGGAATAAGATGGCCAACTCGCAGACAGCACACACATACACCCCCCTTCATCATTTTTTTTGAACGGCGAGTTAGTGGTTAGTGATTCGAGCTTACACCCCTTCATCATTGATTAGGCCACAAACCATTGATTAGGCCACAACCGGATCATGTTAGTATTCACTTTGAGTATACTATCAACCTTGGTTAGATTCTGTACCACCTACTTAGATATCTAACAGATTATGATTATCCAACAGCAGACAATAGTGGCCCTTTTTTGCTGTGATTGTCAATAATGTTGGCGTTATCACACCAGTTTGGTTTGCAGATGGATTTATGATTATGATTTAAAATAATATTTAAAGGTATACTACTATATATCGAAATATACTTAGCTCACCAAAGTTCTATTAAGTGATTTTTTTATTGAGGTTGTTTCCTTATAAGTGTAGGGGAGCTATTCATAACCAGGCAAGAGCTTAAGGAAGACATACTTTTCGTTTGGATTTCTCTGCACAACATTAACCACCCAATATAATTGTGCACTATTAAAAATAGATAAAGTTTATTATATTACTCGTGTTTAAATTTTTTTTCTTTGTAAAGCAAAACCTAAAATTGGAATGTTTTAAAAAAAAAAAAATATTTCTTTAAATATTTTCCTGATTTATTCATTTTTATTATTATGTTTCTTTGAAAAAATCTTAAAAAAAAATTATTTGGTAAAAGTTTTTAAAAAAGTTGTAAAATTTGGTAAAAATTATTTTTACATTTTATAACCAAATAATATTAAACACAAAATTTTCTTATATCACTATATATTAAATTAAATTTGATTTATTTATAAATCGTACGTGCACGAAAACTATAACTAATTATTATTAAAAAATAAAAAATAATAATTAAATTAATTAATTAAAAATAAAACTGTCTAAAAAATAATTATAAATAAATCTTTATTTAAATTGTGTGTTTTTGTGGAAGATAATAATTTTGTGACCGGATGAAGAATATTTTCCCAACTTAAATTTTTATTAACAAGATAACAATAATTATATTCACCCACCCAAATCGAAAACCAAAAATCCCAAATAAATACAGAAAAAAACTAACCAAAATCAAAACCATGGTTTCAATTTCACCACCCCTATTATTACTTGTTTTAACGACATTATCACAGACAATGAATGGACTTGCAGAAAACTACACATCATGTATGACTGCCTACAGCACAGGTGGTGCGCCTGCAGTTCTTGAATCAACCCCTGACTGTGCTAGTCAATTCATGTTTGACTTTTTAAAAAAGTCAACGCATGATTGTGAGTTTGCAAGTGTTAAAGGGTATAGGAAGTATCAAGAGGACCGTGTTACCTGCAATCTTCATTTACGATTTCCTTTCTTTGGTAATTTAATTTGCTAACTATATGATTTATATATTGTTTTACTCACATTGCAAACCGACTAATTAATGTCAGGTCAATTATTTTTTTAATAGTCTGAAGCCGACGCAGATGAACCTCTGTAGCGGGGATTAATTAAAATATAAATAATTCGAGGGGTGTTTGTTTTGGTTTATAAAACAGGATCACATAACAAACTTATATAAACATATTTCAAAAGTGTAAATTGCGTCTATCTAGGGTGTCCGTCGGTTCGGTTCGGTTCTCAGGTTATTCGGTTAATTTTTTTGGTCAAATCAAAAACCGAATCCAACTAGATTTCAACCGAATCAAACCGAAAACCGAATTTGAGTTCGGTTCGGTTCTCGGGTTGACCCAAATTATCCGTTTTTTTTTTAAAAAATACATAATTATTTAAATATTAAAATTTTTTTTATCTCTAACTATAAAAATTGTATTTTTATATTAAGATTAAATTCTAATAATTTTATATATAAATATATAATAAAAATATTATTTTTTTATATATATAAATATACATAAAAATATATAATTTGTATAATTTCTGTATTCGATTCGGTTTTCGGGTCTGATTGTCAAACCCATATCCAACCCGAAAACTAAATATGTAGTTCGGTTAGGTTATGACCCACAACCCGAATCCTATTTTCGGTTCGGTTCTAATTCGGGTTCGATTCGGTTTGGTTTTTGGTTTTCGTGGGTTAAACCCCAACAATGGACACGCCTAATTGCATCGTTCGTTCGTGTGGTTTAGGCCAAATCCCTAGCCTTGTCCATCATCTATATATTTTGCTTGATTAGATAAATTATGTAACACCATTCGTCCTTATGTCAAGAATGTGCATGATGTGGCTTGAAGATATGTAACACCGTTCGTCCCCGTGGTTTGGCCTGATTTGCATGAATCGTCTTTATAAAGACGGATGGTGTTACATAGTTTTAAGATAAGGACGAATTAAGCAAAAATAAAAAGATCATGGACGAGGCTAAGGATCTTGCCTAAACCACACAGATGAATGATGCAATTGCTCATCTCAAAATAAGCAATAAAAAGTAAGCTATTGAAACATAAGCTCAAAACATGTGAATTAGTCGGCCAAATGGTCGAAGACCATGGTCACCCAGAAAAAATGATGAAAGTTAAAACTGCAAAAGACTCGGGAAGTCCTAGTGGCTCGTGACTATATATATGAGAGGTCACAAGTTTGATTTCTGTCAAACAATTTGTGGTGGTCGACTGGGCCCAAACTTTGTGGATTAGTCGGCCAAGAAACCATAATTAAGAATTTAAGACTACTAAATTCAACGAAAACATTAAATGATTAGTTGAGGGTAAAACTGCTGTTTTTCCTTTCACAAAAAAGAAGTTGTAATGATTTTCATTTTCTTTTAGAGTGTTATTTCACTTATTATTCTGGGACGGATGGAGTAAGCTTTAGGCTCATTTAGTTATTTGACGAAATTGCTGCTACATTGACTACTTACAAGTCATATGTGTTGCCGTTGGATCTTGAATCGGCTCCCCAAATTTGTTCTTTTGAGTTTACTCGTCTATGATTGTTTTTGAAGGAGGGAATAAGTATGTGTAAGGTTGTGGGATTTTCTTTGGAAATCATATAAGTTTTGATGCAATTTTTAACATTTTTTATATAAAACACGAAGAACGTTAATCTAAATTTTGAAGATTTATCTAAATTTTATGCTTCTTTGACATGATTGTTGCTATTTTAACTTCCTTGAGTCAAATGAACTAGTGTTAAGGGTATGTTTGGCACACAAGATTATTAAGAGATTATGCTTATTTTTTTAATAAGCTATTTAAAATATAAGCTTTGTTTGTCAGACTTAACTTATTAAAGACAATAAATAATCTTCCATATCTCTGAAAATTAATGCTACTTCATGTAGCTTATAAATATAATCTCCTAAGTCTCGAGTTTGATAAGTACTAGTTTGTATGTTTAAAGAAGCTTGAATCTTAAGTCTATCTATAAAAGTAATGAGATAATGCTAATTAATTTGAGCTAAAAACACCTATACAGTAATTCGAAATATTTATCCTGGAAGTCACAAGTTGACTTCTCATCATCACAGAAATGACTACTTATGTGACTAGATGAGCATGGACATATATGGTTTCTTTGACGTTTTTTCTGTCTTATAAGTTCTTAGAGTTCTTTAGATGTGTGTTTGCAAAGTGTTTATATTGACATGAAGTGTCAAATAGTTTAAAAATTTGCTGCCTGCTGCAGGAAAAGATGTGAAAAGTGAAGCCAAGGTCCATTTGCTTGCGGTATTTGATGGTCATGGAGGATCAGAAGCTAGTGAAATGGCTAAACAACACATACTAGATTACTTTCTTGTTCA
This sequence comes from Glebionis coronaria, assembly GCA_025667525.1. NCBI lineage: Eukaryota > Viridiplantae > Streptophyta > Magnoliopsida > Asterales > Asteraceae > Glebionis > Glebionis coronaria. Next base: position 61,451 of record JANFOE010001971.1, read on the forward strand.
TGTTATCGTGGGTGCTTTCAAGAAAGCATCAAATATTAATAATCAGCATGATTTAATCACTCCAGTAGAATGGTAAGGTAATTCTTTTTGTTCAGTAAGTGATTGTTAGAGAAACTATATGATTACAGTGAAGGTAAATTCATGGATAAATGATATAGACGGGTGTATGCATTAAAATGTGGGCAACATTTGACTCATTTCATTTCAAGCTATTCTTAATTTCACTATTTTACCCATCTGACCCATTATAGCTAAAACATAACACAAATCTACCATTCATGAGTTAATGAGTCGAAACTGCTAAGTCTACCGTTTCTCAACTTAATTCTTTACTTTTGTGCAGTTCTCGTGGATGTTTACCACAGATGAAGAAAGAATCTTTACATGAACTCTTGAAAGAAGCGTTAGTGGGTGCTATTCATGATATTGATCAGAAATTTTCTTTGGCAAGTATACATAACTAACTTTTTATATGCTTCAAGATTTTCTTGAAACTATGGCATTATCATTTATTCTTCGTTGTTATCAAGCAGGAAGCGGTAGAGAAACGTTATAGTGCTGGATCAACAGCTAGTGTCGTTCTTTTGATGAATGATGAAGAATTGATGGTTGCCAATGTTGGTGATTCCAAAGTCATCTTATGTTCAGGTAAACTCACGCCCAGGGGTAGTTAGGTAGTAACGGATTCCTGAACTGATTAGGGAGTGTTTGGATGTGTGTTAAAAGTGATTTTCTATAAAATCTTTGCTATAAGTGAGAAATTTGGAAGTTAAATGTTCGATTTACTAAATAAAAATGCAGGATATGCTGAGGAATTGACTAGTGATCATCATCCAGATAGAGATGATGAACGAGCCCGAGTAGAAAGTTTTGGTGGTTATGTACTTGATTGGGATATCCCACGAGTCAATGGTATACTTGCTGTATCTCGTGCCATTGGTGATGTTTCTTTGAAAAGGTAACCCTATAACGTTATTCTAGTTTCAAGATTATGGCAGTCATGATAAGAACTCCAAAACTCAATTGCATATTGATTCGTAAAAATAAAACCTGATGAACTGACCCGTTACGCCCTATAACACATTACTAATATCTAGTATTAATGAATGAAAACTTAGTTAGATGTCAAGGGCCTGGTTTGCTTAGTTATTAACTCCTTTTAAGATTAGTGTTTCAATACTTCTACATGACAACTTCGACCCCGGCGCTTACCGTCACCAACCACCACTCTGCCCCCCTGCCCCACCGTTGTACCCATTGGAGTTTTTTCGTTTTGTCTTATTTAAAAATTTAGTTTTAATAGTTTGACCACCAAAAGAATAAGTTCATCAATCAAAGTATGTAAGTTTACGTCATATGTTCTAACTTCTAACCACTGAACAAATATGATTCATGGATAGTAGATATTTTGTCAACTGTGGGTGGATCAAGTAAAATGGACCTAATCATGTATTTCAGTGGCCTTGTTTGACGTTTTATACTCCACCTATGTTCAGGACATGACCCTGAAGTAACACCTGAAATATGTACCTTATATTAGTACGCTATGATAAACGTCATTTGCCCATTTTGTTGATACTTTTATAGTTGGGGAACCTAATCGAAACTCTCTGAATGAGTTTGGGTCATTTGTAATCATTTTCCCTATTCTTATTCTATGATAGGTATGGTGTCATTGCGGAACCAGAAATGATAGGTTGGAGAAACATAACTGTGAAAGATAAATATTTAGTGGTTGCGAGTGATGGCATATTTGAGAGTTTGACACCTGAAAATGTTTGTCAACTTATTGAAGATGCAAATGCTCAAGAAAATGGAACGTCATATGACAAAACTCCTTTTTTACCCTCGTATTCATTGGCACAGTACATTGTGAAGACTGCATTAGAGAAGGGCAGTACTGATAATTTAAGTGCTATTGTAGTTCCATTGGCACAAGCAACTAGTGAGATAATAGAGAATGATAAGTTGTAATAATGCGTGCGGAATTTCTAGATATATTCATGATAAAAACACCAAAGAATGTATACTAACATTATGAGATTAGTCGGTTAAATATCAGATATCATGACTAGAAATTTGTCATCCCTAAACGAGGACCGTCTTTTGAACATCGTTAACTGACTTAACTTGACATGTTCATATGATTTATTATTCATAATTGCTAGTACATTAACCATTTCCCTAAAACAATATTTCCAGGCAGCTTTGAATAGTTTTTAAATTTCAAATATTAACTTGATCACATGTTCACCTTTTTCAAAAGAAAAAGAAGTTGCATGATGATGCAATGCCAGCAAGATTCTTCCCGAACTAGTAAAAGTTCAGAAAGTCATTGAAAACCACATCTTACCATAATTAGAACTCAAATGATTGCATATAGTTTCATAATGTGGGTAGCAGTAACATTACTCCAAAATTCATCATGGGTAAATTCAAGATTGTTTTCTTAGCAGTCTCAGTTTTACTTATGTGTGTATGCACCACTGCTACGTATGTCTTTAAGGACTTTCAGGTTGCCATTGAGACAGTTCAATGTCGTGGTCATTAGGGCTTAAGAGTTGAAAGTATCAAAAATTCAATTCAAGAATGTCCGTTTGTGAGTGTTCAAGGGCGTAAAGACCATCAAGAGGATCGTGTTATTTGCAATCTCAATATGTGGCTACCTTTACTTGGTAAAAGTTCTTTTAAGTTTATTTGTTTCCCTTTAATGACTTCATTATTGCTAGTTTGACATTTGTAAGTCAAATGTGTTGGTGTTAAATAGCTTTTGGATATGTTAGATCACATAAAAATGAGCATGAGTTTATATCATTAGATATGCGCTTACAAAAGTGATTATTCAGCTAAAAGAATAGAAACGACAGATAACCAATTGTCTAATGCAGAAAAATATGGGAAGAATGCAGCTAAGGTCGACCTATTTGCAGTAATGGATGGTCATGGGGGAGCAGAAGCTAGTGAAACGGTTAAACAACACTTGGTAGATAAATTTCTCTATTACGTTCTCATGGACGCTTACCATAAAGCAACAGATTTTGACAATCAAGATGATTTACACATGACAATAGAAGGGTAAGTTGCACCAAGGGACTGTATTACAGGTAGCAAGATCTATAGGGTCAGATCAGTTGGTAACAGGCTGGTTTGTGATGACCCGAAACAATTTTTGTAATAATTCCTCGTTAGATATAAAAAGCTACCTAAACTATAACGAAAACAACCTTTACCGTACCTGTGTTTGTTAGTATCAACGAAGAACGATTTCTGGTAGTTTACCAAACCACATAGATGACTTCTATCATTTACTTATCTATATTATTACAACCAAAATCTTTATTTTTTTGAATAAAATGTTCTAGGAGGATGTATGCATAAGAAGTATACTCTGGGCCACTTTGAATCGATAAAAAATAAACCATCATTTCATTATATAGCTTGTATAAATGATAGATATAATTTTTAAAAAGTTATGGGTACCCAACTTGTTTCTTTAATCTTGTTGTAGGTTTCGCTCATGCTCACAGTATATCAAGGATGCTGAATCATTACGTAAAATCTTGCAGTTATCAATATCGGAAGCAATTCGATCTATTGATTGGGTCTTTTCATTGGCAAGTATACACTAAGTTGCTTTACGAGTTACTTATATATATCGCCCATAATCTTATCTTCATCGATTTTACAAAAATTGCAGACATCATTGTTTACAAAAAAACCTTGTAATGCCGGATCAACGGCAAGTGTTGTTCTTATGTTAAACAATGAAGAATTTCTGGTTGCGAATGTAGGCAATTCCAAAGTCATCTTATGTTCAGGTATAAAATTTGGAAATAATTTAAGAAGGCCAGTTATCAAAATATATCGTCATCAAATCCGATTTTCCATAGCATTAACGGGATGCGAACTGCAGGTTTTGCAGGAGACTTGACCATTTATCATGATCTTAGTGATGCACCACGAGTCAAAGGCAAACAAGCTGTATCTCGTGTCATTGGTGATGCTAAATCGATAAAGTAAGTCACTATGGCTCCAAGATTATGTTATCATGTTAAAATTTCTAAACTTAATCAGATTCATATAGGAAAAAAATCCATATAACTCATGAAATATTCCATAACTACAAAAACATCAGAGTATGCAATCAAACTGTAGAAACATGTTTATTCTGAATTTCTAGGTACGTTGCCTTGGTCACGCTCTATGATAAGTAGCACTATAACTATTTCAAAAGAAACTTGGTTATAGAGTCAAAGCGAATCCTCATCCTATAGTCATGATTCCCTGGGGTATTTTTTTTGTTCTTTTGTTTTGGATTGAAATGTGTTCAAACTAAAGTTACTTGTTATGGTCAAACCGCTAAATAAATATAGATCATCATGTGTGTGGTTCTATTATGTTTTAATTTTTGTTAGCATTTATATAGTTCAGCGGTTTTGTTGACATTTTTATAGTCAAGGAAACTGCAGACTGAAACTTTGCAAAAAATCTCAGTGAACTCGTAAGCGTATTTTTTATTCATTGACAGGGTTTGGGCGAGTGTGGATCTAAATATGGTACGTTGGAGAAACATAACTGCCAAAGATCGATATTTGGTGGTTGCAAGTACTGGTATTTTTGAGAGTTTAACTCTAGCAAATGTTTGTCAACTTGTTGAAGTTGCTAATTATGAAGAAACAATCGGATGCTCATATGTCAACTTGTCTTTGGCGTTGGCACAGTATGTTGTGAGGGCTGCATCAGAGAATGGAAGTACTGATAATTTGAGTGCTATTGTAGTTCCATTGGCACAAGCAGCTTGTATGCGTAAGTGCAAAATGTCGAGTTGTGATGCTGCTCGGTGAATTTCTAGATAAATCTGATATGTTATTTCTGTACTAGATTATGTATGATGAACGTTGTGATTAGAAATGTCATCCTTGTATGAGGACCATCTTATGTTTTGGTGTTTGATTAAACTTTCAAATGTAGTCTAAATAGCGTATACAACTAAGATCAAGTGAAACACGGGGAATAGGTTCACTTGAAGATTAGGTTGTTTTTAGGTTCACTGTGTTTTGTGTAGTCTGTTTGGATGGCTATCAAATGTATGGACTGACATTATAAGAGAGCTTACTGCTAGTGCATGTGATAGTAATTGATTAATAAGGATCGGAAAGGGTCTCAAGATTAACCCGGTGAAGCTGCTTGCATCTGAGTCAAAAGGGCCCGTCCTCTGTGGGTAAACTATAGTAGATGATTTAAGTGTCTGCTAAAGCATTTATACCTGAGTCGAAGGAAATCTAGTAATTCAAACTGTTTTGTGCTTTTTCAGCATCACACTTAAAATACGACCCACGAGTTATACCATCTAAACGGGCAGGCCTTGGGACTCAAACCACTAGGAGAGACCCGCGAAAGGAAACCCTTAAAACTCATTGTCACTTGCGAGGCTTGAACCCAGAAACAACCCCCTCCCAAGCTCCAAATAAAATGCTTGGTCGCCAACTGCACTAAGGAATTGGTTTATTTTGTGCTTTGTAACCAATGGTGAATCTGGTCAGAATAGAGGTTTGAAAGTTGGTCCATTAGGATTTAGGAATATCAAAAACAAAGTTTCAGTTTGATACAATAGGCCTTGTTTAGAAAAATTAGTTGGTTTTTGTATGTTTTGGGTATACTCATTGATCTATGTCACTTGTAATTTGGGAACTGCTACATCCGAATACAGTGCTAATTGTTATAAATAGCGTGAACGTGACATGGTAGTATAATAAAGCCTTTAGCCTTAAAGCCTTTGAAAGGCAAGCTCACCATTTGTGATGCAGATAAAGTTTCTGAAACACAAATTAACAACATGAAATGCAGACATTTTTTGATGGTAAGAGGGATTTTAAATGTAGAAGGAAGCAAAAAGGAGGATCATAATTCAGAAGCTGAATGACAGAGTGAATTGGCCCAAGTTAAGGAAAGAAAATGCATTTGTTTTAAAAATAATGTATCAGGTTTATTTTGTTGGTTGGTCCGAACTGTTACCATTTGATTACGCAGATTCTTAAATTGTACCGGTTTGCATCAACAAGATATATATATGTAGCTCTGAATATGTGAATGCAATGTATAATGTCACCTTGGAATAAACACTTTATCGTAACATTTGTTTAGGCCCAAAAGAGGGGCAATGGGTCCCCAGGAAAAGGGAACTTTTGGATACAACAAACTTTTAATTCATAAATTTCTATTGCACTTATAAAATGCATTGTTGAATCTATATAGTAGTACAAGTCTATAAACTATGCATATGAAACAGTATGTCTTCTTTACATGAACCAATGAAATCTTTGCTAAATCAAGGTGTAACCAAACGCTAAAGGCAGAGTAAGAACCGCAGCTGCAGCATAGTACATGTAATTGTTTGACTTCTTACGTTTATGTATCACCTTTGTGATCGACTCAGGGCGCTTCCCTTTGTTGCTTCTGCTTCTCCCTCTCGAACACCACCTGGTCTTTGTTGTCGATTCCGCCTTCACTTCAACTTTCTCTTCCTTAGGTTCCTCTTCAATGTCCTCCACCATTTCTTCCTCTGGATCATCAACAGTGTCTAAAGCCTGTTTCGCATTTGCAATCTCTTTTTCCCTCTTCTGATGCTCCTCGTACATTTGATTACCAAAATCAAGCCTTGACCCGGATGCATCACAACGCTGTGCGAATGCATAACAACGCTGTTGCAATGCACTAACAAGCCGTTGCAGTGCAACAGTACGCCGTATCAAGGCCTCAATCGGTTGTTCCAACCGACTAGCCCGCCCTCGCAATTGATCAATTTGCAACCAACTAGCCTGCCTTTCCAATGAATCAGCCGGTCCCAAAGACTTAGCCCACTCTTCCAGTTCCTCAGCCTGTGTTAATAAACTACGTTGCTGTCTCTGCAATGCCTTGCCGCGATGTACTAGTTCATTATTTTTTTTAATCAAAATATCCCTATGGTTTAAGTCATCATTCCACAGCAACAGTAAATCACGCCTCCGTGATTGTTCATATTTATCAAATTCAAGCATACCCTTCTCGGTGAATGGAAAGAGCGCGGATGATGATGCATTTTGATGAGGAGTATCAGTATCGCAGAGCTGAGACGGATAAAGAAGTATTAGATCCTCATATGAGGAAAAGGTGTTGCATTGGGGGCATTTCCCACTGGAGGAGCTTAGAAGAAGCCATTTCTTGATACATGAAACTCCATATACATGACCACAAGGAAGACAGCAAATTTGATGTTTTCCATCAGTAGTGGAAGGTCTGTAACAAATTGAGCAATCATCGGTTCGACGTTGATTCTTTAAACGAACGATACCATCATCAATACACATTATCCCTTGAACTGTTATACGATCTGGACCCATCCAGCTGGTCACCACTGGTAGCCTCATCTCCTCCAGTTGTTCGACTTCCTCTTCCTCTTCTTCTTCTTCGAAAGCTTCTTCTTCTTCGAAAGCTTCTTCTTCTTCTTCTTCGGATTCCATTATATCGTATTCTCCTTCAAATACGAGTTCTTCTTCCTCTCTTTCCATCAAGCTCATGTCCATTATATCGTATTCTCCTTCAAATACGACTTCTTCCTCTCTTTCCATCAACCTCATGTCCATTATATCGATTCACGAGACAGAAAAACAAAATATGTATAAAATATGTATAGGGTTTCGGGTACCGACAACCGAATTGAACGAGTAACAAACTTCTTTCTAGTTTATGGCGCGATAGATACTGGTTTAATGATACAAAAATCGTGGGTATGGTCTTGCTTTAAATAGGTTTCGTTTAAGTGGGTTTGGGCTTTTTTTAGGAAGCGGTGATTTATACCTTCTATAAATTACACATATACATGTCATGCAATTATGGAATATTTCCATATATGTGATTTATACCTTCTATAAATTATACATATACATGTCATTCAATTATGGAAATTATCTACTTATCAGATTTAGAAAACGTGAATAATCAGTTGCTAGTGTTTGGGAATATTTCCAAATAAGTGATTATCTACGATTTAATGGAAGCAAAAGAACGTTTTCAACAATCTAGGATTTTGGTGTGTTTAGTTGGAGAAAATTATCCCATTTTTTTTTGAAACATTTTCATTTAAAAAGAGAAAAATAATAATAAAACATATTCTTATATCTTTTTCTAACCCTATTTTACGTTTCCGTCAGTGTTTGTATGTTTCGTCACTAAATTTACATTCTCGTCAGTATTTTCACATTTTTTACAGTAATTTTACGTTTTCGTCAGTAAATTTACGTTTTCGTCAGTAAACTTACGTTTTCGTCAGTAATTTTACGTTTTCATCAGTAATTTTACGTTTGCATCAGTAAAGTTACGTTTTGGTCACTAAACTCACATTTTCATCAGTAAATTTACGTTTTCGAGTAATTTTACGTTTTCATCAGTAATTTTACGTTTTCGTCAGTTTTTAAGTTTTCGTCAATAAAGTTACGTTTTCGTCAGTAATTTTACGTTTTCGTCTGTAAACTTACGTTTTCGTCAATAAAGTTACGTTTTCGTCAATAAACTTACGTTTTCGCCAGTAATCTTACGTTTTCCTCAGTATTTTTACGTTTTCTTCAGTAATTTTACTTTTTCGTCAGTAAACTTACGTTTTTGTCAGTTAACTTACGTTTTCGTCAGAAATTTTACGTTTTCGTCAGTAAACTTACGTTTTCGTCAGTAAATTTAAGTTTTCCTCAGTAATTTTACTTTTTCGTCAGTAAACTTACGTTTTCGTCAGTAAATTTAAGTTTTCATCAGTAATTTTACGTTTTCGTCAGTAATTTTACGTTTCATCAGTAATTTTCCGTTTTCGTCAGTAAATTTAAGTTTTCATCAGTAATTTTACTTTTTCGTCAGTAATTTTACGTTTCATCAGTAATTTTCCGTTTTCGTCAGTAAAGTTACGTTTTCGTCAGTAAATTTAAGTTTTCGTCAGTAATTTTACTTTTTCGTCAGTAAACTTACATTTTCGTCATTAAACTTACATTTTCGTCAGTAATTTTAAGTTTCCGTCAGTAAATTTACGTTTTTGTCAGTAAACTTACGTTTTCATTAGTAATTTTATGTTTTCGTCAGTAATTTTACTTTTTCGTCAGTAAACTTACGTTTTCGTCAGTAATTTTACGTTTTCATCAGTAATTTTACGTTTTCGTCAGTAAACTTACGTTTTCGTCAGTAAATTTAAGTTTTCGTCAGTAATTTTAGTTTTTCGTTTGTGAACTTACGTTTTCGTCAGTAAATTTAAGTCTTCGTCAGTAATTTTACATTTTCGTCAGTAAACTTACAGTTTCGTCAGTAAACTTACGTTTTCGTCAGTAATTTTAAGTTTTCGCCAGTAAATTTACGTTTTCGTCAGTAATTTCACGTTTGCATCAGAAAATATACGTTTTCGTCAGGAAACTTACATTTTCATTAGTAAACTTACGTTTTCATAGTAATTTTACGTTTTCATCAGTAATTTTACGTTTTTGTCAGTATTTTTAAGTTTTCGTTAAGAAAGTTACGTTTTCGTCAGTAAACTTACGTTTTCGTCAGTAATTTTACGTTTTCGTCTGTAAACTTACGTTTTCGTCAATAAAGTTACGTTTTCGTCAGTAAACTTACGTTTTCGCCAGTAATCTTACGTTTTCCTCTTTTTTTTTACGTTTTCGTCAGTAAACTTACGTTTTCGTCAGTAAACTTACTTTTTGTCAGAAACTTACGTTTTCATTAGTAAAATAAGTTTTCATCATTAAACTTACGTTTTTGTTAGTAATTTATCGTTTTCGTCAGTAAAATTAAGTTTTCGTCAGTAATTTTACGTTTTCGTCAGTAAACTTATATTTTCGTCAGTGAAATTACATTTTCGTCAGTAAACTTACGTTTTCGTCAGTAAATTTACGTTTTCGTCAGTAAATTTACGTTTTCTTCAGTATTTTTACGCTTTCCTCAGTAAACATACGTTTTCCTTAGTAAACTTACGTTTTCATCAGTAATTTAACGTTTTCGTCAGTATTTTTAAGTTTTCGTCAGTAAACTTACGTTTTCGTCAGTAAATTTACGTTTTCGTCAGTAAACTTACGTTTTCGTCAGTAAAATTACGTTTTCGTCAGTAACTTTACGTTTTTGTCAGTATATTTACGTTTTTGCCAGTAACTTTACTGAAGAAAACGTAAAATTACTGATGAAAACGTAAGTTTACCGATGAAAAGGTAAAAATACTGAGGAAAACATAAATTTACTGACGAAAACGTAAAATCACTGACGAAAACGTAAAATTACTGACGAAAAAGTAGGTTTACTGACGAAAACGTAAAAATGCTGAGCAAAACGTAAATTTAGTTTACTGTCCAAAACGTTGACGAAAACGTAAAATTACTATCGAAAACGTAAGTTTACTGATGAAAAGGTAAAAATACTGAGGAAAACATAAATTTACTGACGAAAACGTAAAATCACTGACGAAAACGTAAAATTACTGACGAAAAAGTAGGTTTACTGACGAAAACGTAAAAATGCTGAGCAAAACGTAAATTTACTGACGAAAACGTAAAATTACGGACGAAAACGTAATATTATTGACGAAAACGTAGGTTTACTGAAGAAAACGTAAGTTTACTGACGAAAACGTAAAAATACTGACGAAAACGTAAAATTATTGTTGAAAACATAAGTTTACTAACGAAAATGTATGTTTACTGACGAAAACGTGTAAATACTGATGAAAACGTAATTTACTGACGAAAACATATAGTTATTGACGAAAACATAAAGTTACTGACGAAAACGTAAAATTACTGACGAAAACGTAAAAATGCTGAGGAAAACGTAAAATTACAGACGAAAACGTAAAAATGCTGAGGAAAACGTAAATTTACTGATGAAAACATAAAATAACTGACGAAAACTTAAAATTATTGACGAAAACATAGGATTACTGACGAAAACGTAAGTTTACTGACGAAAACGTAAGTTTACTGACAAAACGTAAAATTACTAACGAAACGTAAAAATACCGACGAAAACGTAAAATTACTGACATAACGTAAAAATAATGACGAAAACGTAACTTTACTGAAGAAAACTTAAGTTTACTGATGAGAACTTAAAATTACTGAGTAAAACCTAAATTTATTGCCATAAGTAAATTTAATGACGAAAACGCAAATTTACTGACGAAAACGTAAATTTACTGACGAGAACGTAAATTTACTGACGAAAACGTAAAACTATTGATAAAAACGTAAAAATAATGACGAAAACGTAAATTTACTGATAAAAACATAAAATTATTGATAAAAACGTAAAAATAATGACGAAAACGTAAATTTAAGTTTCCTCCGTTATTTACGTCTTTGTGCGTTTTTTTATGTTTTCGTAATTATTTAACGTTTTTGTTAGTTTTTTTAATTTTTTTTCAATTATTCGCTTATTTAGAAATGAAATGAAATTTGGAAAATGTAAATTACAATTTCATCTAAACAGGTTTTCAAAATTTTCAACTCTTTTTTCTAGAATAGAAAATTATTCTTTTCTCTAGAAATATAGAAACAAAAAAATGTGAAAAGTTTTCCACAATTAAACAGCCCCTAAGTGGCTCACAAGTTTAATAATTTAAATACATATATTGCCCGTCTAATGTATTTCTCATGTTTGTTTATTTTGGTAGGTAAATGTCCACTTCGGTAAGTTTAACCATAAAGTCACACAATAATAAATTTGCCAAACGTTATAAAACAAATTATTTTATATTTACGATATCAAACAACATAATCAAATCTAAACACTATATTTTATAGTCACATTTTCTAAACGCTGATTATTTGATTACCCATTTTCAAAACACATAATTTGTTTTAAATAAGCACTCCCAAACACCCTCTAAGAAAGCAAATGAAGTCTAGCTCAGTTGGATGAATGTATTTGGTTATAGTATCCATGTGGGGAGGTCAGGGGTCCGACTCCTGTCATTCCCCATGTGGGGGATTTTCCCAGAATTGGCAGCCGGGTTTGAATCACATCCCAATGCCTTGAAGCCCTTTAATGGGAAACTGGATGGCTAGCATGTGGGTTGATATTTTCTTCTTGAGATGATTCGAACTCGGGTCGAGAGACTTGGTGCCTCGGTGGCACGCAAGATACTCCGCTGCACCAAATTGCCGTTAAAAAAAACACCCCCAAAGAAAATAAGAATGAAAAGTAACGTAAAACATGATTGATTCATCACTTTTGCCACATAATTGTGTGGGAATTTGTTTGTAGAATTGTTTGAATATAGTATTTCTCTTAAAAATTTATTAGTACATTTTAAAATACGTGTATCTTGACATTTATAATTTTACATTATTTAGTGGTGTATACATTTATTAAGGACATAATAGTCATAACATAAATATTTTTTAGTGTACTAATAAAATTTTGGAAAGTGCAAATCATCACCTTTTTTATAAACATGGTTTAGATGAGTTTGGGTGTATCATTTTCTAGATGGGTTACTCGTTTCTTCGTATTTTATAATTTTTACAATTTCGTTGGTTTAACACGTTTTCATATGTTTTACGCGTTTGTTCGTTTTTTACAATTTTGTCTGTCTTTTATGTTTTCGCTCACTTTCTTATTCTTCGTCCTAACCGTAAGAAAACATACGAAAACCTACAAACACGTAAGAATACGTATGAGAACGAACGAAAACAGACGAAAACGTAAAAACAACAGACGACAGCGTAAAAAAACAGACAACGTCGTAAAAAACAGATGAAAACGTAAGAAAACAGACCAAAACGTTAAATAACAAAAAAAACATAAGAAATCATACGAACGCGTAATAAATCGTACGAAAACGTGGAAAACAAGTTAAAATGTATTAAAAAACAGACAAAAAGTAAGAAAACAGACGAAAAGGTATGAAACAAACGAAATAAAAATGTATGTATACATACCAAAAGAACCGAAATTGTAAAAAAACATTGAAAAATACAAAAAAAACAACCGAAAACGTAACAAAGCATACAAAACATAATAAATCATACAAAAGTGTAATAAATCGTACGAAAACGTAGAAAGCAAGCTAAAACATAGGAAAAACAAACGACAATTCAAGAAAACATACGAAGATCTAAAATAACAGACGAAAATGTAAGAAAACATAATAAAACAGACGAAAAACGTATAAAACAGACGAAAACGTATAAAACAGACGTAATAGTAAAAACATAAGAAAACATTAAAAAAATCAGACGAAAACATAAAAACAAACGAAAAACAAAAAATAAGACGAAAACGTAAAATAACCAACAAAAGTGTAAAAACATAAGAAAAAAGACGAAAACGTTAAGAAAGAAAGAAAAACGTAAAGAACATACAGAATATACAAAAGAACACAGGATAACGTAAAAGAACTGACGAAGAATAGAAAACATACGAATTAGTCACATGCTCACACATGTAGGTCGTTTAGTGGTCCACTATGATAAAAGCTAAGAAACTACTCATCTACGGGACAAGGATAACCCATTCGAGGCCACTACATTAATTCTCACTTCTTTTTGTTAATTCATCATTTTGTTCCTTAAATACATATTGATATTATTCTTTTTCAATATTTTTAATAATTATATTAAAATATTATTCTCATACAAAAAAAGTCTCACGTACATTTCTTAAGTCTTGTTGTGAAAGTATTATTATAAAATAAAACCCATTCTCACAGCTTTTCAATATCTTATTCACTCGTCTGTACACTATCTTTCTTCTCACAAAAATCTCACCTCTCATAAAGAAGAGTTATCATGTACCACACTTTTCTCTCATATACCTTCTTTACACACAAAACAATCCACATGTTTATATACAGTTCCTCCCATCATTTTCTTAAGCTACTCCTTCTTGCCAAATCCATATATATGAAAAAACAAATTATGTGTCGCTTCATTCGTTAAAAAAAGGTTTGTATACCATAATTAAATCAATCAAACATGATTATTAAAGATGTTTTAATATTGATTGTGTGTTTTAATAGTTGTTCTTATGTTTTGAAGATAACAAACTTAGGTTCAAACTATAAAAAAGAGAAAAGTTTGAAGATACAAGAATAAAAGTTTGATTTTTTCTTAGTTTTACTAATAATTTAGTTTGTAATATTTTTAAATCTTTCTCTTTTATGAATTTTAGTATTGATAATATTTGTGTATACTTTATTATAAGATGATCTTATCTATAATCACTTTTAATTATTTTGTTATCCTAAATTTGTTGATAATTTGAGGATGAATATAGCTTTTTTGATGATGTTAAGTTCGTTAAAGTTTGCAATCACTAGTAATAAAAATATTATTTTATGTATACTTATCTTGATTTGAAGGTTATTAGTTATTACTATAAGTTTTAGATATAATGACCATATGATAATTGATTACTAGAATATATTGTATTAGATCATCGATATCTAAAAATGTATTATTGAAAACTGCCGAAATCAAGAACACCATATGCATTATTGCTAATACGTGAGGTAATGTTTGGATTCGGGATAAACATTATTCTATCATTCTTCTTGATCACTTACGTATTTGAACTATATAAAAACCAGAATACCCATGTACAGTTCTTTACTCTGACTAATTTCAGTTGATGGGACTAGATTTTCCCAAGGGTGTACTACCATATGGTTGCAAAAGATGTTCCTAAGTGTTTGGGTTGATATGACAAACGATAATTTTTGAAGGTGCTTAGGATCATTTATTTGTGAGTTTTTTTTTTGGTAACCGTGATTTTCGACTCGTTGGCCGACTGATCCACAGGGTTTGAACCCACCGCCACACAGACTCAAACCACGTAAAGCCCTCCCTTTTCAGGAGGTTGGCGTGACCACTTCAAGGTTGTTTGCACCTAGTGGGAATTGAACTTGAGACCTCACACACTTTGGAGTAATAACCACAAATATTTTAAGCACTTATCTAAAAGTCTCTAGCTTATGTCAAAACACAATAAGCAGATAAGGGATTTATGGAATAGTTGATAATGTGTGAAAGAAAATTAGGAATATGGGGTGTTTGGAAGGTAAAAACGCTAGTGATTACATAAAGATAAAACCGAACATAAGTTACATCAGTCATGGTATGAAAGGTGAGGGGGGTGACACGTTCCATTTATCCTACCTAACAAACTAATAAAGGAATAGGGTAGGAACGTAAAGCACAAGCGAACGAATAAAATGAAAGATGTAAAACATGAGCCTAGAAACATTTGTAGCATACAATCAACACGCCGCACACGCTAAACATACTAGACTGGGGGACTTGATGCCGTATAACGAGTACGACGAGCCTTTGGGCCTTGACTGCAACTTTATATTGGGCATTAGCCAAACAAAGGTAAGTAACAAAGACATATGGCTAGAACTAAGCCCATCTAATTTCTGCCCTCGGAAGGGACATTACCAAACGAGCGCATACCCATGATAGTTGTGAGACCCTCAGAATCTGACATGGAACTACTAGGCAACGAGGGGGTAACACGTCATGGCACAAGAAACAATGAATTACAGTTGACACAAAGCTGACGTAATAAAAACATGTACATTACATCATATAAAATCAGAGTTTTAAACATAGGTCCCAGAGTTTTATATGCGGAAAGATTTATTATTTCATCATAATTTATAACACTTAATTACCAATAATACAGAAAAATCTTCTGACAGCTTTTAGATAAAACCAAGGTTGAAATCTACACAGAAATCTCCAAGCTGCGATAATATCCTACGGGCTCCCATCCAAGCAAAGCTAAGTAATAATACCTGAGATTAAACATGTAAAAATCGTCAACATAAAGTTGAGTGATATTCATAGGTTTAGCAGTAAAGGTGTGGAACACAAGCATTCATTTGTAAACACGTAGTAAGGAAAATGGTTATATACGTCAACCAGAGTCCGATACTATTATTATTATTGCAGTTCAGTTCATGAACCGAAGCTTAACTCAATGTAAGTTCCTCTAGGGAGTATTCAGCCTAAATACTCAAGTATAAACAAATATTAGTGCGTCAAGGTATCAGGACGGGGATAGTCAATCCCGATGGATCCACCCACAACATTCGCGCTTGGTAACATGATTAATTAACGGTTCATGATCAGGAGAGGAAACTCAAGGCTAGACTAATGAGCAATAATAATATCGAACGTCTGGAAAGCATACACGTTCTGGATAGCATACAAGTTCTGGATAGCATACAAGTTCTAGATAGCATACAGTTTTTAAATGGTTGTGTTCCACCATTTAAAATCTCACCCCGTGTTTAGAAACCATGTATAAGTAAAAAGGGGCTATGAAATCACCTTATCCACGAAATAAGTCAATCACGGTACTTAGCAACTAAGTAGAAACAATGGTAGTGAGACGATCACCGACGATATGGATGCCTGGGAAACACGAAAACCGCAACCTATCAAAATAAGGCGCGTGTTAAGACTCGAACTCAAGTATTAATACAAGGGATTGCCTCGTATGAAAGTTCGTTGTTCCAGTCTTTTCGAATTGACTACAGGTTAACAGTGCGACTCAGTCGTTCTTGGTGGAAAATAAAAAGGTTGTCGTTGTCTATAACTAATTAAAAAGTAAATGCGAAATGTAATTAAAATAGGCTAAAAGCAAAACTAGAAAAACTGTCACTTTTTCTCTAAAATTAGAAAAACACTTGGTAAAAACAGAGATTTCGGGAAGCGTGCAAATTTTGAAAATTAAAACGTAATGAATTTAAAACTTGAAACTTTGTAAAAACAAGAAATTAAACCCGTCGGAATACGTCGATCGGAATCCCATCGGAATCCCAATCGGAATGTACTCTTTCCTATCTCTTCTCTTTAGTACCACTTGTCCTGAAGGTTAGAGTGTTTTGAGTCGGAATATGATCGGAATGCATAAAAGGAATATGATCGGAATAAAGGACAAAAAAGAAAGCTATCGAAATGTGTGAAAACTACAAAGCTATCGGAATATGAGTAAACTAGTCTTATCGGAATGACAAAAGGAATCCTGGTCGGAATATGGAAAAGGAACAAGTGTCGGAATACTTGTAAACTTAAGCCGTCGGAATCCCAATCGGAATCCCCGAAACCCTTTTCCGATCCTTTGATCGGAATGCTATTGGAATAAATGTGGCTTGATCGGAATGTTGGTCGGAATAGGGAAATCCTATTCCGATGGCTTTGATCGGAATACAGAAGGTAAAACAAGGAAAACTTTTTAGACGAAATCAAAAAGAAAATAAGCAAAATCGAATAAGCTATGTTTTTAATAAGCACTATCTAAAATTTAAACCACTATTTAAAGAAAATAACTAAAAAAGAGCACGAATAAGAACTTTTAAAAACTATAAATAAGCAAAACTTTGAAATTAAACTTTAATAAAACTAGACTTTTAAGAAAAATGAAAAGTAAATAAGCTAAATACAAAATAAGCAAATAAGCATGTCAAGCTCAAAGCTCATTCGTATTAAAACTTATAGATGAATAAAAAGATATAATTTTTAATCACATGAACACTAAGATGAAGCAAAATCAATGATTACGAATCAAAGGTAAATAAAATCAAGAAAGGTAGAATGAGAATGATTATAAAAAGCTTGAAATAAGATGAAGATTAAAGATTCAAATACAAGATTAAATTGAAAAGCTTAAAACTTTAAAGAAAAACTAGAGAGAGAAAGTGAAAAACTAGAGAGAGAAAATAAAACTACACTACTCCTAATCTAATCTAACTAACCCCCTCCTAATGACACATTAGGAGGGTATTTATATGAGGAGTAAAATGTTGGTGCTTTCTTCCTTCTTTCTACTTGTCTCGACTCGATTTAAATTCTTTGTCTTTCTCGACGTCGTCTCGGGATTTGTCGATATAATTTGAACTCGTCTTATAATTTTCTTCTTTAATTAGACTTGGTTCTTCGACTTCATTAAACTTCCATCTTTAGACTTTTTCTTCGGTAAATCTTCAGAATAGGCCTTGGACTTCCGTTCTTTTTGCATTCTTGATCTTTTGACTTCGTCTTGTCTCGTTTTCTTCGATAAAAGCCCGTGAAAGCCCGTGTTTTCTTCCTTTTTCATCTTTTGGTCCTAAAACACAATAAAAACACAAACCACGCATAATTCCGACATTTACGACATAAAATACACGTTTTGGCTTGGTTATTATTATAATTAAGTTGTAAAAGGATGGGTGTTTTCACACCTATCAAGTATCGATATGTACAAAATATAATATGACTCAAAGGTTTTCAAAGTATTCATATTTCAAAACCATTGACACGAAACAAATGAATCCATATTAACCCATTTATCCAACACTACCCGTTTAAACACTTGTACACTTGAAATTGACCCGTCATACGACGCCAAGTCAATGAAAGTCAAACTATGCATTTACCTTACTCGGACCAGTAGTTAAGTAATTTATATAATGACTAAACACTTGAGTAAGTCACCATGTTCGATAGTGAATACTCAAATTCACGCCACACGAGCACTGAACTATGTGTCCAATACAAATCAGCAAGTACACTCCGAATGTACACACAGATCTACCTTATCTAGACTTGTCCGTTTTAGACGAAATTTGGTGTCAAAGCCACATATAACCTATATAAGACCCTGCCAAAATTTGAGTCAAAGTTCATACTTTAAAACCCATCATCTCGACACTTTACTCGACCCTAAAATTTGGGACAAAATTGTATACTTGTTTTATAAAACCGTTTAGACCACTTTAAAAGTACTATTTTGACAATCCGCCTTTTAAACCCACTAATAGACTCATCATATTAGGTTTATAAACTTTGAAAACCAGTAGTAGCATTTATCTAACCAAACCTAAAGTCCCCGAGAGTCGACCCAAAATCAGCCAAAATTTCGGATTGTGCCGACTTGCGTCTCCTGGTACACAAATATTAAAACTAGCATAACTTTTGACTCGTAATGAGTTAGAAGCTCTATCTTATACCAAAACGAGCGTCTCGGAAAACTCTACAACAAAATCAAATCATCTCAGCCTATATAAAATCTTAAACCCACGAAAAACAGCCTTTAACCCACTGATGTAATATACACTTTTAGAAATTATAACAAATCAATTTCCCACCAATTCTAACCATTCCCACACCTCTATAATCACCCTACTATCATACCCATCAACCAAACACTCCTAAAAACACATGTATTTAAATTTTAACAAAAATCAAAGATAAAAAATAAACCTTTTTATGATCAAAACAAGATAATCTTTCCAAGATCCTCACATGCATGATGATCAAACCCTTTCAAAGCACAAAATCATAAAATCATGAAAACTTGATGCATGTACGTGATTTTGGTATCAAAAGAATTATAAGAAGATTTTAAACATGGGACTTAATTTAGTTGTAACCAAATCAAGCTCAAGTTCAAGAAATTGAGGTGTTTAGGTGGCGGCATGCATAAGAAAAAGAAAGGGAGAGAGTTTTGTTTCAAGGTGTGTGTGTTTTATGAGGTTAAATGAAAGAAGTTGGTAAATTTTTGGCTTATATAGTATGGTTGGGTGTATATTACAATTAGTGAATAGTTTTAGACTTAAAAACAATTTAATAGTTTAAAGGGTAGAAAATGACTATTAGTAAATCTTGAAAATATTTACGGGCTCGGGTTTTGTAAAAATACTTTTCAAAAGTTAAGATGCATCATAAATATGATTATATTATTTCCCGACACGACTTAACACGTAATTAAAACGAAATCGTCGAAAATATTAATTATCGAAATAATCGATAATAAAATATAAATTTTTGGGCATCTGTCGTTGTCGCGATCAATAGGAATTCTTGTTGTACATTGATTTTGAATAAACTCGTTGTAAAACCCACGCGGGTGATTTTAAATCAAATACTTTGTTTTAAATTAAATATGGAAAAATAAAATAAAATAAAAAATTTATAATTCCATACAAAGTATTGTCAATGATCAGAAAATACTTAAAAGTATAATTTTTTAAAATTTATCATGATCTCAGTATTTACATATAAGAACACAAGAAAACGTAATTGGAAAATTCAAAAAACACGAACAAAAGAATAAAATAATCGGTTTTTACAGTTTTCCCCCCTAAAGGAACTCTGGTCCTTTAGACTTCCTGGAAACGGTAGAAGATGCAAACAAGAGGAGGTACAAAGTGTAAAACAAATTCATTGCTTCCCAGGTAATTTCGGCACCATGACGTACCTTCACGATTTGGAATTCACTACGCTTCAGTTTCTTAGTTTCTTTTCGAATAAATGATCAAACTTGGATTTGAATAATGACCTTTCAGTACGGAGAATTATCAAGAGATGGAATGAGCACAAGAATCGCTTAAATGGACAAAGTGCGTTAAAATGAATCAAAATTGTTAATCAACAAGGAGTCGCAAATCATGTAACTCTAAAACATGACAATCTTAACGTAACAATCTAGTTACAAGAGAAATAGAAGGGAAAAATGAATTACATATGATAATTTAAAATACAAGCTGTCACGATTAGTTGTCTAGTATTTTGGAATTACTTTAAAACTCAGTTTAAATATTTTCTTGATTAAAAGAAAATTTTACAAGATGTAGTGATTTAAAATCAAACTATCTATATTTAATGAGTATGATGTTGTTATATCTTTTTTTGATCAGGATTTTCAAAGCATAAGTAGAACAGTTCAAAATAGTTATCCTGATCGGCTTAAGAACTTTTGCATGACTGTATGAATTTACTGTTAAAAACTCAGGTTTATTGTTACCATTAGAGAAAATCAGATTTTCCATGTTATTTAAAATCATTGCTAGAAATTATAAATTAAC
Source organism: Glebionis coronaria (assembly GCA_025667525.1). Lineage (NCBI taxonomy): Eukaryota > Viridiplantae > Streptophyta > Magnoliopsida > Asterales > Asteraceae > Glebionis > Glebionis coronaria. The sequence continues at coordinate 82,308 of JANFOE010001971.1, forward strand.
TTAATAATTCCATTATATTGAAAATAAAGTATGATAAAATCAATTACTTTAAAAGATATAGCTTGACATATTCTGGTTTTCAAAGGTGACAAGACAACAACGAATATGAAACATATAAAGGTCAATAATTTGTATGCGAGCAATAAAACAATGGACTAAAACAAAAGTCGTATCAATTGTTAACAAACGTGAAAGAATAGACGCGTCGATGATAAAAAATAATAAGAAACAAAGGATTATAGCAAGTCATTACTTCTTGAGTGCAGCTGGTGTCACCAACAACGGTTTATTAAGTTATCGATGGTCGATACATGATCGAAAGAAAAAAGCCACACAATAAATTTTCGAATCAAAGAAAATTCTTAAGAAGTCACTTGAGAGTAAGTCCAATAGGATGAACAACATTAGCAATGAGAGGAGAAATCAACACATGATTCACACGAATGAATTTCAAGACAATAGAGTCTAATGCACATCATGACAAATACACGAAGTCATTGTTCACGTCCAGTCGTAAATCATTATACGCGTCCAGAGGCGTTTCGAGGGTCTACCAAACTAAATAGACAAGGTTGGTTGATGTAGAAGCATAACAATGTTGAAACTTTCAAGTCTTGTATCAATGGTAAGAAATTAGACAAGTGGTAACAAGAATTATATCACGAAGGAAGATGAGATAATAGGTAAAACAAAGATCGTTGAGTAAGGAAATCTGTGCTCGAGGCATGTACTTTTTTCAAGAAAAGATAAGGGTTCATAGGTGTATGTCGCGAATTGCTGTTACTCGCATAAGATGTAAAAGTTTTCTAAATCTTTATTTTATCAGACTTTTTAAGGAACATAATTAAAAAGTTGGTTCTTGGCCAAATATTTAGGGTGACTATTAATTGGCCTCGCATGGCTCCTTCTAAATTAAGCATAGGTGATCAGGCCATGCATAATTTAGGACTAGCAATGCGATGCTCAGCTTCGTCAAATCAGTATTACATATCATATGATTTTAAATATGTATATAATAGCATTTGTAAAAACAGGAATCAAAATAACATATGAAACTTTTCACCAGTATCTAATTGGCTAGATGTTTAAATCAAAATTTTATTGTAACAAGAATTCTTTACAAGACCAATTGTTGAACAATTTGTAAAAATACATTGTAAAATTAATATAAATTAATTTTATAAGATAACCTTCAAGTATTTAATAATCCTCAAATGGAACATTTATAAAATGTTTCGCAAACAATACCATTTAAATTCATGTGGTGACATGATGATAGCTTACAAAATAGCGAGTGGGTTACAGGAGGGTAATGAATAGTAGTTCAAGACAATCAATGAAATGGTTACAAGGTGATAAGGTTTCAAGAGATTTAGCAGGATTCGTCAGGAGACACGTGTCAAGATGATAACGAACGATATGTGTAAAACCCGCATGCTTTTACCATGAACAGTACATATATAATCGTACGTACATGATTAAAACTTTCCTTTTATAGCACGTTTATGTTTCACGAATAGGAATTGCAAGCATTGCGTACGTGTTATTACACGATAAGTATATAAGCATATTGATACACGATAATTATTATCAACAATAATTATAATCACGAACATGAAAAACATGAACGTAATTAATCACGAACCTATTATTATCTATTTACGTAATATTTATTACGATTACGTATAAATATATATTATGACACGAACGATAAATAAATAAATCACGTAAACACGACCACGAGAACACGTAATATTTAGAACACGAAAAACATCGGGTTTCCCCTTGTGGGCCCCACCTAGCCGCGACATGAACAAGAAAGGGGCCAAGCCCACTTTGTTTTTACTAAATAAGAAAAAGGGGAAAAACAATTATTCATTTTACAGAGTTTTCTAAAAAAACACAAAACCCTAGCCTTCTTTTTGCTCCCTTTTGGCCGCCGGTTAGAACACACCCAGAGGAGGGGTTTGTTGATTTTTGGTGATCCGATTCTAGTGAGATCGTTCGTGTTATCGTTATCTTTTGTTTCACGTATCGGTAATCCTTAAACATTTTTCTTTTTAATTATTTATTAGATCAAGAACACCTGAATTATGGGTTTATTAAAAACTATTAATAAAACGTGTAGATCTAATCATGAGGGTTAAAAACATGGATGTTTTAGGGGTGTTTGGTTCGGCCGACGCGTAGAACCGAGAGCCGAAGCTCTCGGTGGGTTTATGATCATCACCAACCGAGACCTCAAGGTCTCGGTGGGGTTTTGGTGTCTCGGCCGCAAGAAAAACAAGGGACCCCGACGCATGTCGGGGTTGGCCTTGTGGTTTGGGGGTCTCGGCTGAAAACAACAAGGGCACCACCGGCTTAAGCCGGTGGCGGTTTGACATTAACCGTGGTAACCGGTCAAGCCGGTTCGCCACCATTAAGGGGTTGGTTGTTTGGTCCGGTTCAAGGTTAAACACGGTCCGGTTCATGACATGTCTAGATTTAAAACACGGGTTCGGTTCACGACTTAATTATCAAGTTAATTATTTTTACAAGTTTATTTAATTACAATATTAATTAAATTAATTTAACATGCTATATACGTAATTTAATTTAGACATGACTTAGGTTAATTATTATTATTAACAATACATGATTTTGACCTAAGTATTTTATGATTTAATCTAGACTAAAGTAATTAATTAGTTATTAAAACATGGCATGTAATTAATTAATTTCCATGACTTAGGTTATATTAATAATAAATTTTAATACATGTTTTAACCTACGTTTTATTTACACTTTAATTTAATTAAATCATGCTATATTTAATAAATCTTATAACATATAGTTTATTTAATTTACATGTATTAATTAATAAACTATACTATTAATCACATGACTTAGAATATTAATCAGTAAAACTTAAGCTTATATTATTAGCTTAATAATCCAGCTTATTTCTAGTTATGGAAACTTTCTATTTTTAGAAACTTATCTATTTTAAGCAGCTAATCTATTTATGGAAACTTTCTATTTTTAGAAACTTATTTATTTTAGGCAGCTATTCTATTTTTGGAAACTTTCTATTTTTGGAAACTTTCTATTTTTGGAAACTTTCTATTTTAGGAAACTTTCTATTTTTAGAAAGTTACTTATTATTACACAACAAGTATAATAAGACAAGAAATACAAGTAATGCTTAATCAAAATAGACATAATACATGATAAACACAACATAATATTAAAATCAGTAAAACATGACATGAACATATAAAACAAGCTAAGACATGATATAAAACAAGTTACGCATACAGTAATCAGAATACTTATACACGTATATTATCTATGTAGCATTAGTGAGATCGAAGTAGGACTCTCTTCCGTTCGTCTTCTTCGTTCACTGGACACAAGGTACGGATTCTCCGTCCTTTCAGTATGGATATTCTTTCCTTATTAGGATTTCCCCCTATGCAGCCAACTGTTTTCCCAGTATATGTTTTATATGTTTTTATTTGCTTATGTTTAATTAAATGCCTAAGCCATATACATGCATGACCAGTTTCACCTAGTTATAGAGGTACCATAACCATAACACTGGAGGCACCAGTGTTATGACTTCACCATAGCGGAGTGATAGCTCGTGGCGTCCCTTTCAGCTTTGGCCATATTATTATTATCATGTGGGGCGTATGGGTGCATCCTAGGTTACATGTTTTTATAGATTATTCAGGTGAATGTGGTGTGTGCCTTGCATCCTTCACAAGGAGTTGATCCCTCCTACCCAAACTTATATTAATTAGAGGCAGCCCCTCTAATTGCATGACGAGGTCACCCCTCCAAGTATTCATGCACGTTGATATTTCATGACCTATATTGGCTAATGGTAAACATGTTAAACAGATTTTATAAGATAAACATAAGGATTTTCAAAATATAAAACCAGTTTTTACTAAGTTACGTCAGGTTTTCCAGGACTTAGTCTATTCCGCTGCTATATGTTGTATATGCTTATGTTATTCATTCTATGCTTGTATATCCGTGCACTTACCGTTATGCTCAGCCGTTTTCCTTTCATGTTCCTAAAACGGCAGGTACTTAGGGACGCTCATAGACTTTAAGCGTACGTGCATATGGATTGGAAGCTTCCTAGCCTTCATTACTTTATGCATTTATTCATAATTTTGATACTCATTTCCATATACATTGTTTTGTCCTTTTCATTTACAATACTTATGTTTGTGTGTGATGAGCTTTTACTTTGGGGTACCGATGTTTGTTTCCGGTATTTCCTTTATGGTTATGTAATGTTTAAGACATTTATCCTTGTATGCTTTGATGACACGCCATAATCACGCGTGACATTCCATTTATCAAAATGGGATGTTACAATTATGGTATCAGAGCCAAGGCTTCGACCTGTAGGCTCTCAAAACATGACATGTGATTAGTGGGTAGTCACTATGGTCTTCCTAGAACTGACAGTCGGTTTTCATGCATTCATTGTTTTCATGCATTCATATATATGTCATTGTCGCAGGTTTATGACTAAGTAATGGTTGGTACAGGACTGACCCTATTTAGTCGCATGTGCTTTTATCGAAACTTTTAACTTTGGGACCGACCCATTGGCGTCCCCTCGCCATGTCTTTTGTTTTGAGTGAATTGACCATAGGCGTTCACTCTCACGCATATAAAAGTTTTCATAAAACTACATCATGCATTCATGTACTAGTTTTCCTGCATAAAATTTTCTCATGATTTATTGGTATAAATTTTTTTCATGTATATATTTTATGTTTTGATCAGTTTAATCATGTATTTTTATGTTATACTGTCAGATGGTTCTCACACGCGAGCAGGAACAACTCAATGCAGTAGTCCAAGCTGCAATGCAAGCTATGATTCCTCAACTGAGGAACGAAATCAGGGTTGAGGTGCAGGCTGCCAACAATCAGCAACAACACCCAGTATCTCCTGCTCCTCCTCCAGCAACATTGGTCACATGGCTGGAGAGATTCAATAAGTACGCCCTTGATCCTTCAAGAAAACAGATAGCCCCAGTGAAGCTGAAAGCTGGTTGGCTCACATTGAGAAGATCTTCGAGGTTGGCCTGTTACCGGTTCGAAGGTGATGTGATATCATGGTGGAAGGAACTGAAGCAGTCTGAGGGAGGTGATAATTGGGTGGCTGGTTTGACTCGGGCTCAGTTCAGGGATTTGGTGATGGGAAAGTTCTTTCCCAAGGCTGAGCAAGACAAGCTGAAGAGAGAATACCATGGAATCAGACAGAGAGCTGGAGAGAACAACAACGAGTTCATGCAGCGCTTTCTTCGTTTGGCTGGTTTTCTTGGCGCAGCAGCAGGTACTCTCGAAGAGCAAGCATACCACTTCCGGTGGGCTCTTCGTACACCGGTCGCAAACAACTTGGTATGTGCTACATTCAACACAGTGGAACAAGTGGCCGATGCAGCACGTAAGCTGGAGTTGCTGCAAGAAAGAGAAGAGTTCGGGGAAGCAGAGAGACCCGAGAAGAGGTAAACATTCGTTATTCAGCGGTAACCAAACCGTATTCTTTCAACATATGTCAATATTTACATCTCTTTTAAACTGTATCTTCCAGGAAGAAGACTGGGGACCGGTCTTAGCTGGCCACTCAGCAACAGCCTACTCAGCCCAAGGGAAACGGTCAGACTCACGACCGTTTTGCTACGGATAGGCGCGGGGGTAATGATAATTACCGGAACAACGCTGGAAACTCCAACAGCAGCAGGTCCTTACACTTACTCATTTTCTTATGATTACATGCAATAGTTCATAATTCTGACACATTAGAGAATCTTCTACCAGGAATCATGGTAACGGGAGGGACCAGAACCAAAGAGGTTCACAGCCTAACCGTCCAGCTATCACTGGTATTCCATCTTACGAATTTTCCTCATTGTCCTTTGTACCTATTATCATGTCTCATGTATACTGTTCTTATCAGGCTCTCAGCCAGCAAGGACACATGCTGGAGGATATACTCATCCTCTTTGCACTAACTGCAACAGTAGGCGCCCAGGGCCATGTCACCGCGACAACGGTGCATGCTACAAGTGTGGCCTCCCTGGCCATCACATAAAGTACTGTCGTAAGGGCGAGATGGAGGGAACATCTGGACATGCTGATACCAATCCGCCTCCTACTAGTGGACACGTTTACATGACTTCTCGCGATCAGGCCAACAAGTCTACAGGTGCCATCACTAGAATCTTGTATATGTATGGTCAAGCTGCATGTGTTCTATTTGACACGGGTGCTACTCATTCGATCATTTCTACTGCTTATGCTAAGAATGTTAGGATACTCCCCATGCCATTAGAGAATGTATTGAACATTTCCACACCTTTAAGAGACTCTGTACGCATAACCCATGTGTATAAGAGCCTTCCCCTAGAGTTTAACGACAAGATTTGTCCTGTTGACGCACTTCCGCTGGACATGAATGATTTTGATATGATATTGGGCATGTACTGGCTATCCAAGCATCATGCTACTATAGACTGCCATTCATATCGAGTCATCTTCAGTGATGTTAATGTACCAGAGTACATTCACAACGGGTTCGTACCCGAAAGGTCTGTACAAATCATATCAACCCTGCAAGCACGTGCATTACTTTCACATGGTTGCGAGGGCTATCTAGCTACTGTTCATGACATGGATATTGAATCTCCATCAATTCAGAATCAGCCGATAGTGTTAGAAATTCTAGACGTATTTCCAGAAGAACTTCCGGGCATACCACCTGCACGTGAAGTAGAGTTTAATATCGAGCTCATCCCAGGAGTTGAGCCGATTTCTAAGGCTCCTTATCGCATGACTCCCATAGAGTTGAAGGAGCTGAAGGATCAATTGCAAGAACTTCTGGAATGAGGTTTCATTCGACCGAGCGCATCTCTATGGGGCGCACCGGTCTTATCCGTGAAGAAGAAGGACGGCAGTATGCGTCTTTGCATAGATTATCGCGAGCTCAACAAGATCACAATAAGGAATAGGTATCCTCTACCACACATTGACGATCTGTTTGACCAAGTCCAAGGGGCCAAACATTTCTCCAAGATTGATCTGAGGTAGGGCTATCATCAGCTACAGGTTAAAGAGCAGGACATCGACAAGAGTGCTTTCCTTACGCGCTATGGCCACTACGAATTTGTAGTCATGCCATTTGGCCTGACCAATGCTCCAGCAGTGTTCATGGATTTGATGAACAGAATCTTCCATGAATTTCTGGACAAGTTCGTCATTGTCTTCATTGACGACATCCTGATATTCTCTAAGTCCAAGGAGGAACTCGAAGACCATCTTCGTACAATGTTACAGATTCTTCGCCAGAAGTAGATGTATGCTAAATTCTCCAAGTGTGAGTTCTGGTTAGACAAGGTGGCGTTCTTAGGTCACATTGTGTCAGCAGAAGGAATCACTATGGATCCAGCAAAGGTTGAGGCTATTACCAAGTGGCCAAGACCGACATCAGCGACTGAGGTTCGCAGTTTCCTAGGCTTAGCTGGTTACTACCGTAGGTTCGTGGAGAACTTTTCCCGTTTAGCACTACCATTGACCAAACTGATGCGGAAATGGGAGAAATTCGTCTGGACTGAAGAACGAGAGAAGAGCTTTGAAGACCTAAAGCAGAAGTTAGAATCTGCACCGATTCTTACTCTCCTATCTGGTACAGGTGGACTTCAGATCTACAGTGATGCATCGGGGAAGGGACTTGGTTGTGTTCTCATGCAACATGGGAAAGTGATCGCGTACGCTTCACGGCAGCTTAAGCCTTATGAAGAAAATTACCCTACGCATGACTTGAAACTTGCAGCAATCGTGTTTGCATTGAAGATATGGAGGCACTATTTGTATGGAGAATCATGTGACATTTTCACGGACCACAAGAGCTTGAAGTACATCTTCACTCAACGTGAATTGAACATGAGACATAGGAGATGGTTAGAGCTGTTGAAGGATTATGACATTAATCT